>JAPMOR010097217.1:682528-742509 GCA_026543865.1 Argiope aurantia | reverse complement strand
TGTGTGTGTGTGTGTGTGTGTGTGTGTGTGTGTGTGTGTGTGTGTGTTGGCGCTCTACAGGCCAGGTCATTTGACCTAAAGCTACCAAATTTGGTACATGCATACCTTAGAGGTCCGGAATGTGCATCTGGGGTCCCTTTTTTTGAATTTTTAATTAGAATTTTAATTATTAATTAAAAACTAACTTTCCCGCCAAAAAAAATTCCCTTTTCCCCACCGCCAAATGAGTAAGACTCCAGTTTTTTTCCCCAACAGTAATGAGGCTAGGGTTAACATTTTTCGGCCCATTATTTCAAACGATTCTGTTTATTTTCTTAATGTTATATTTATTTAAAATTAAACATTGTTAATTAATCGTTCTTTCAGATTCATTCTGAAGTACTTTTGAATTAAAATAACACAGAATAAAGAAAATTAAAAATGTCTAATCTGCATAGAGTTACCCCAACTGGCGTAGAAAAATTCACGTATTTGCGTTACCGTAACTGGCGTTGAAAATTCACGTATGCGCATTGTGTTCTGATTGTTGACAATATTATCAACGGATGATTTTTGATTTAAATTATTTTTAGGTTAGTTGCATGATTTTGTAATTAAATTTTATTCATGTTAGTTATACATTTTTTGTATATGCTTATAGTTTTAAGTACATCGTTTTTTAAGTAGTGTTTCTAAACCTGTTTTCGACCGATTATTTTAAACGATTCATTTTATTTTTTTAGTGTTTGATGCATTTAAAATTAAACATTGTTAATGACTTGATCTGTTCTTGATGAATCTGAGAAAATTTTGTTGAGAAATTCATGAGATATTACATAAATTAAGAAAGATATTCTTTAGTGCCCATAAAGTTTAAACGCTCAGTGACTCTGTTATCAGTAATCATATTATAAAAAAATGCTTTGTTTCAGTAAAAAATATTTTTATATTAATTGCAGATTAATTCTTTCCACTTTAATTTAAAGCATAAATTCTAAGAGAGCTAACAGAAAATTAGAGAAATACATATTACGTTATGATTGAAGGCTTTTATAATATTATGAGTGAATTTTATGACTATCAAAATTTGAAGTTTTAAAATATTTTGATGAAAAATCTGTTAAAGTAGGAATTGTTTAAAATATTTAATTATTAAAATTTAAACGAACATTAAAATTGGCGAACCAGGTGGTCGCCAAAGGCGGCTAGTTTATTATAAAAACATGTTATTGTAAACTTTAAATGCATTTTGCTCAAAACTGATTTTTACTTATTTTTTGCTCACTCCAGATAAAATAACTCAAAATATAACTATCACATTGCTATGAAATTTGATACACTTTATCTTTATACTATTTTCTAGGGAATGAACTAAAAGAATCTAGATTGGGTGAATAGTTTTTAATTTATAGCTTATTGTTTGAACAATAACGTCATAAATTGACTAAAAATTTCATGATAAATCTTCGATTGGTTCTAAAATTTTTATTTATTATTATAATCATATGATTGTTGTTCATTCCCTAGAGAAAACTATGTAGTTTATTTTAGTATAAGTTTTGTTTGGATAAGAGTAATAGTTTTTGGTGTAGCAAATTTAAAGTTTTTGAAGAATTTGCTTAAATTTATGCTATAAAATGCCAATTTTCAAAAAGTTTTAATATTTACTTCAAATTTTGATATCCTATTACTAATTTTGAATGGTGTTAAACCTAGAAATATGATTAAAGTATGCCTGCACCGTGTTTTTCTAAAAAAGTGCTCCGAACGTGTTCGGATACCTTAAATGTATAGAATGTTCTAAAAAACGAAATATTATTGTTTTAACGAATTATAATTAAGAAGCTTCCGATTTTCTCCAAGACTATATGGCTATGTGGTGAAGCGTTTGATATATTTTATGGTTATTCAGATATCGTATGTTTACCTTATGTCAGATACCTTTTGAAGGGAATTTACCGATCCTCCACTTTTTATAAACATTGCTTATGTTTTACAATTCCTTGTTAGTCCTGAAGTGTACCGTTTACTAGTGTCCTTGAGTGATCGATCGATCCGTTCTTATGGATGGCCGAGTACAAACTCTGGATCTGTCACTCGGTGCATGGCATCTGATAACTGATTGATGCTTTCCAAAACAGGGAAAATTGTGGTTCTGTTTTCAGCCAAAGATGAGCCTTGCATCATCGATCATTCCTCGAGTGCGGGTTCCGGTTTGAACATGGGGTTATTGACAAGACAACTGAGTGAAAAAAGAAATTTGGTATTAGCGATATTTTTCTGCTGCGTTTCATTCCATTTTTGGAAAACAATATTTTTTTTTCTTTTTTGGATTCAGAATATGCATTAAGGAAGTACAGTTGTCCGGGTCGTTTTAAGAAATGAAAAGAAATCCGTAAAAGAAATTTTCCCGAAAAAAAAAACGGAGAAACAACTGACTGACATGTTCAAGAGCTGAAATGAGGTCATTTGAACATGAAAATATTGGCAAGACAACTAACTGAAAAAAAAAATTGAGTATTAACCGACATTTTCCGTAACTGCGTTTATTTCTAAAGGGTGTCCCAAAATTAACACAAGATTTGAATTTGCCTCCTGCAATAAAGTGTTGGCAATCCTATCCCAAATTAATATTTCGTAACTATTGTATACCAATATCATGTGAGGCGTTCTCTGGCATGACAAGTTTATTAGAGAGTGTGCGAGAAAGTTTTAGGGAGACCACTCCTGCTGGTTCAGTTGTCATGTTCGCGAGCACTTAAATAAACATACATGCCTACCGGTTGATGGCTACCGTTTAAAATCTACAACAAAAATTTTATTATAAAGAGCAAGCGCTTAATTACACACAAATATTCTAGTACCTAAGAATTATTAAATTTAAACATTCTAGTACTTTCTTTCACTATCCATCTTCTATTCTACTGCATCCCCTGAATATAGAGCATGTGTCGGTAATGCAAAGAAGAATGCAGAAAACCTTCATGGTCTGTGAATGTCTCCCCCCCCCCCCAGTATCCGCATGTAGTGATACAGTACGACATTTTTTTGTGCATCATAATAAAATGAAGAAACTTGGCTTATTTTTGAGAGCTTTTTTACCTTTTCTTCCACTGATTGGAAATAGGATACAGCTCAACAACTCGCATGATAAATTTTATTTATCTAAATCATTCTATTTTTGAGATATCGCGTTTACATACACGTGAATAAGCAGACCTCCTCCTCTGATAAATTTGAACTAAGATTTGATACACTTTTGCAATTCTAAAGATAAATATGAGTTCCAAATGTCATTTGTATAGCTCTTGTCTGTCCTGTTTGTATGCATATCAATAGATGGACTTCCTTCAAAAAGAGCAGATTTTGATAGAAATTTGTAAATTTGGGGTTACATATCTAATTTCATATTTCTAACTTAATGCTTTTTTTAGATATCATGCTTACATGCAAATAGGCAGATGTACAAAAAATCTACTTCTTGAATTCAGAGAAATCTAAAACTGGTTTGGTTGATTTTTTGTCAATTGCAATATTTTCCTTTTACAATAAACCAAGATATCATGAAAAATTTAATGTATCTAAGTCATTCAATTTTGCAGTGATCGTGTTTACATGCTCGGGAAGAAACAGACCAACAAATTGGCCTCCCTTTGACAAAATTTAAACCGAGATTTGATACACATTCTAATGATAAATATGAGTACCAAATTTTCTTTATATAGCTCTTTGTGCTTTTGATATATCATGTGTGTATGCATATCAATATACAGACTTCTTTCAAAAAGAACAAACTAGGGTGTAAATTTATAAATTTGAGATTACATATGTATGCATAAATTTATCTATGCATTCTATTTGTATATAAATTTGGCTACAGAATACATAATAATCTATACATAAATTTGACTGATAGAAATTTTATTTATATAAGTTATTCTATTTTTGAGTTATTGAGTTAATATATAGGCGAATAAAGAGACCAGCAAAATGTCTTCTATTGACAAATTTAAACCTAGATTTGATTCACATTTGATATAATAAGTACCAAATTTCATTTATACAGCTCTTTGTACTTTTGATCTATTCAGTTTGTATGCATATCAATAGAAAGATTTCCCTCAAAAAGATCCAATTTTGATATAAATTTATAAATTTGGGATGACATATCTTTACATTCTATCTGTACATAAATTTGGCTACAAGATAGCATAAGACATATTTTATTTTTCTGAGCCGTCCTATTTTTGAGTTATCGAGTTTGTATGTAAGCGAATAAACAGACCAACAAAATGTCCTCTATTGATAAATTTAAACCTAGATTTGATACACATTTACGATTCTAATGATAGATATTACCAAATTTAATTTATATAGTTCTTTGTTTGTTCTGTTTTTATGCATATGGATAGATAGACTATCTTCAAAAAGATAAAATTCTGATAGAAATTTATAAATTTAATGTTAAATATCTAATTTAATCGTTCTAACTTAATGATTTTTTAAATTATGGTGTTTACACGCAAACTGGCACATCTATAAAAAAATATGTCGTGGAATCAGAGAAACTAGTCTGGACGAAATTTTTGAGAACTGTAACACTTTAAGTTTCTATGATTCCGTATAAAAGAAAGTAAAAATATGCGAATAAACAGTTACAACAATGCCAAGAGAAAAAGTATAGCATATAAAATTTTCAGAAACCAGCAACAAGAGCAAAATTTACTCGCATGATTATAGATCAAGTTGTAGGAAGGACTGCACAGTTGGAGCGAACCCATGCAAATCGGAGACATAAAGGGTACCTAAAATAACTTTTATGACTTTGTTGAAAAGCATCCTAAGGTCTAGGATTCAATTTAGAAAATTGCAAAGCGAGACGATGCCACAGAAAGAAAAAAAAATAAGCAAAGTATATTGAAAATTCAATTTCGGTCGCTTGGAGGCCGGAAGACAAGAAAAAGATTGGATACAAGCTGGAATTGCATTCTGAATTGTGATGAAATGGAGTAATTTAATGTCGGAAATTTTATCTTTTCATGCAAGAAGTATTAAACTTCAGAAATCATTTCACTAAAATTGGATGCGCATTTTAGAATTTTATGTACCGCTCGAATCTGATCAATAATTAGCCTCGCCATGCTCCAGAGCTGGTAATTTAATATTGAAATATGCCCATGCGCAGATGGATGCAAATTACTTTAGTAATTATATTCTAAAATTTCGAAATACATAATTGAATATTTGAATGTTCTGAATATATCAGTTAAGTAAGTGAAGCCAGACATGACATAGAGAACCAATCATCACTGTTTGGAATTTGAGTTCATACTTGAACTCTTAATCTATTACAAGTACGTAGTTTGAAGTGCAAAATCGGATTATGCATCGTTGAACACTAAGCATTTTGAAAGTTCTGAATGCATAAATTATTAAACTAACTCAGAAATAGAATAAGGAATCATTCACCGTTATATAAATGAATATTGGGTTCACGATTGAACATTGAATCTGTCATTAGTATGTATTGTTTGCTGTGCAAAGCTAAATCAATAAATCGGATCAGAAAATGAGAATTTTTAACTTTTGCAAATTCATTTTTACTTTCTCCTACAGAGAAAGTATATTAATCGTAGAAAAATTCGAACTCAATATTTTGACGTATCTTCACATTTTAGACTTCACTCAGTTCGAAAAACACACTTTTGGAAAATGTCTGTCTGTCTGTGATAAATATAGCTCGAAAACGATTTGATCTAGAAGGATGAAATTTAGTATACGGTCTTACGGTATTAGTATAACAAATTTGCAGATTTCTAGCAAATTTTGAGTAAAATCTGTTTAGAGGAAGTCCATCTGTCCGGCTGTTCGGATATAAGTTAACACGATAATTACAAAACGAAGAAAGCTAGATAGATAAGATTCTGCACATAAATTTAATAACTGTAGTGTAGACGTTTGTCAAAGTTTGAGACAAAACCAACAAAGGCTTGACTATTTGTCGATCTGTGCCTACAGAAACATGTTAACTTGATAATTGAAAAGCGCAATGGCTTAAAATATATCAAATTAGGTATAGAATTTTGTGACTTTCAATTGTACTTCTGTGTCAAACCTTTGTTTCAATCGATTGAGAAAAACGTATCTAAAGCATAAATTCGATTTTTGTTTATTATTAACCACATGCCAGTGATTAATCGCCCAAACACTCTCCAAGGATGACTCAGTAAATTCAATAAAAGTGCTAAATCCACGCCAAAAGTTAATATTTCGTAACTATTGTATCCTAATGCTATTTAAAGTGTTCTTTGACATAATAAGTTGATTAAATTTTATTCGAGAAAATTTTGTGGAAATCCCTCCCTCTGATTGAATTTGCTGTTCAAATGCTAACAGATGGGCAGAAAATGCTAACAGATTCTCTTGAGGAAATCTATGTAATAGAAATCTGCAATTCTGGTTTGAAGACAATATTCAGTATTTCATTTTTGTTCTTTAAGGTTTTAACTATAGTATTCACTAGCAGTGGATGCTGTAATTAAAAATCTATCATTGTGGAGATTCATCAAAATTTCTTGCTTGGACTTTTTGAGGATCGTAATACAATCTTAAATTCCACATATGAGAAGATAAAAAATATGCATAAAAAAATCAAGATCGAATGTGTGCAAAATATTTTACCGCTTCAAACTTCAGAAAAGGATATTCTACAAATAAGAAAAAGAATATTCTACAAATGCACATTTTTATGGTAAAGATAAATTCTTAGAGCAAAGATTATTGTGGGAGAGAAATAGTCGGATAAAAAAAATATACAAAAAATACGCGAATAAGAATGGTATACCTAAATGAATGAAAGAAGAAACGCAAACACAAACGGACGCATAAGAACAATATGGTACCTGCTCAGTGAAAGGCAGCCCTGTGTCAATACTTGCAATATCGGGGCTTGCCTCCCACAAAAGGAGGAGGCAGTGATATCCGATTTCGTTGCTTTCGACTGCCTGCCTCACTTGAGTGCGAGAGGTGGTTCGTTAGGAGGGCTCTGCAAACTCCTCATCGGGTGCAAGAGATTTAATGGATATCTCAGCGGTGTCTTTTTGAGATGCAAGGTAGTAAAGGTCGATTGTGCATTAGGTAGAGAATGTGGTCATGTGTTTGTGGATGAAAATGCATCAGATGTAGGATTTAATTTTTTTTCCTTAGTAAAAAAAAATTATACGGTGAGAAAGGAAAATTTTGCAATAATTATCAGGATCATTTAGAATTTCAGATGAAATTTTTAAAAAAATCAAAGGATCAGAAATGATTAAAGGATATATATATATATATATATATATATATAAACGCTTTTTGCATAAAAAGGATGGAAATACTTTTTTTATACAAATGAAATTTATTTGTAGCGTTGTACTTCATTGAAAACCCTCAATAATTCTACAAATGGTTCAACTATAGGACAGTTTGCGTTGCATGGGATAAAATTTGTAAGAGCTTACAAATACTCAATGTGTCATCCAATTTCAACGTTTCTTAATTTTTTTTCATGCGTATCTCTTCGTCTATAATCATTTCTCCACGTAACCCTACTTCATCCCATTATGTATAATTATTGACATCTACATACAGATATAATAATAACATTAAAAAGTAGAAGCATTTTAGATAGATTCCTGTAGGAAGACTACTTATCGGAATGGTTTTCGTGACAAGACGTCGGGAAAATAATTTCAGTTCTTCATCGATCATGGTCCCTATGACCCAAAACCACACTTCGTTCGAAAGTTATATAACCCTTTGTCCATGTTATCTTGTGAACAGAATAATTAGAGTAGTTTTGTTTGCATTTTAACCGGCTTGTAATATTTTAAAGGAAATATAAAAAACTTCGGATGAGTTCATAAATGGGCTTTCTAGCTCAAAGAAGACGGAAATGGTAGGGGTTGAAATTTTCATTTTGTTATACTTTCTTAATATTGAAGATAAGAAAATAGATGCAATAGGAATAATTAAGACGAACAACTTTCGCATTTAATGTTTTTCGGTAACAGCAATGTCTTAGAAGTTAGGGGCTGAAAAGTGATTTTCAAGCCCTAATTTTGACTGTTTTTAACATCAACAATTTACGTTGCCAGGTAGTAAACTTACATATAAAGAAATCTACCTTTGCCTTCCAGATTGCCGAGAGGAATTATTTTTTTTCAACTGCTTATGATTGCCGTATGAAATTGGGTGTCAGTCAGATATTTGGAAGTTAAAATTAGCACGCTTTATCTCAGTTCTTGCATGAAAACTCTCGACGGCTCTAACCATCATTTGCTCGTCACGAAATATTTTTCTATTCCCAGAGCAAATGACGGCTATAACCGTTATTTTAATACATATCACCGAAACTCGGATGTCTATACCCGACATTTGCGGCAATGTGTTAAAGAATTCAGCTATCAAACGAAGAATGACATTTTTTTTTATCACAGCATACCATTTTTGATGGAATGACAAAAGGTGATCAAAAAACAAATAAAATATTATTTTACTTTTAATATGAATAATGCAACTATTCAGCAACTTTTAATAAAGTGATTAAAATCAAAATAGTGATTGAAATTATTTTTATTCACTAATTTAATTAATCTAATAGATATAATCGCAGTCATAATTCAACCCAAATGTTCTACTGCTCTCTAATCCTTAGTTTAATTAATAACGCTTAAAAAAAAGAATAAGATCTAATTTTTGATTCCATATTTCTTTAAACTTTACGTCCAAATAAACGCGTCACTTTTCTATACAGAAGAACATAATATATCATATCCACCTACATGGTTTTGTTAGAATCTCTTAACAATGCATGCATTTTTCATGATTTGTGGAGTTCTTGGAATAATTATCTTTGACACAGAGATGATTGGCAAGTGAACAACCCCTAAAAACAAAAGAAAAGAACTTTGACATTATATTCGAATTTGAAAAGACAAAGTAAGGGTATCATTGACAGGCATAAAACGTGTCCTTTTTAACGATATATTTATCTTCTTTCTTTGTTAAATTTAAAGAATTATTATGTCCCTATGTGGTGTGTAAATATTACACACACCTTTTTACCGCCTCGCATACGAAATACACGAAGAGAAAATATTGTAAGAACTAAAAAATTCAAATAGGAGATTTTGATGAATTTTCATGTTTCAGACTTCTTGTGTCTGAAGAATACAATTTTGGAATTGTATTAATCTGTCTGAAAACACGATAACTCAAAAACATTTTTGTCTATATAATCTTTGACTATATAAGACTATATAGTCTTTGACTATATTCGTAGATTTCTATCAAATTTTGTATGAAACTCATTTATAGGAAATTTGTCTATCCGAATGCAGATGAGCAAGACAAAATTCAGAGAACATAGATCAAATTTTGAACTAAATCTAGTAATTGTTTGCCGTCTGTCAGTCTATATATTCGTATACACATAAACGCTATAACTCAATCTTAGATAAATGAAATTTGGTATGTGGTCTTTTTACTAAAACTGTAATTCTGTGTCAAATTTTAGTTTTTATCTGTAAACAAAAAGGTATCGAAAATGTACACTATATTTTCTTCCCCATACAATGGGGCCGCGCTGGTCTGGTGGTAAGGTCTCGGCTTGTGAGCCGTAGGGTTTCGAGACCCGATTCCGCCGAAGAACCGTCATATAAGGGGGTCTGTTGCACGTTAAATCCGTCATGCCAAATGTCCTCCCTCTGGTGTGGCGTGGCGTGGAGAGGAGGGTGCCAGCTCAGGTGTCGTCCTCGTCATCTGACCGCGGTTCAAAATTACGAGGTCCGTCCCAAAATAGCCTTAGTGTTGCTTAACAACGGGATGTTAATATAACTAAACTAAGCTAAACTAAACTCCCCATACAATGAACCACAACTTGCTCATGTCCGAGACACTGAAAATAAAAATCTGAGTACTCGTGGTATTTATAGCTTCGCTCAATTTTCAAAATTTTTATGTGTGATTTCAAACAATATGATATCTGATTCATATAATTTGATATTTAGAAGCATACTAGAGGAGTATAAAGCCCTTCCCCGACATAAAAAAAAAATTATTGCGCAAAAATAATTGTTCTCTAGATACGTGTTTACTTTTACAAATTGTAAATACTGTAGCGGTATTTTTAAAAAGGCAAGTCAAAGTATTAGTTAACTTAGATAAAGTCCTTAAAAGAAGAAAGTTTCCTTCTGTATTGTATTCAAAATTCTCCTTTCTTTCATTTTCTGTAAGGAATTAAGAGTTATTTGTAATTCATGCAAATACAATACATTCCCGAGTATCCGGCCTAATGTGGTGCAAGGAAAAAAAGCCGGATAGACTGGAGTTTTATGAATTCATTTCTTTACCCACCAATACCAGAAGACAAAGTTTTTACTAACTGTTATTATACGTATTTTCTCATTTCTTACTGAACACTAAGCCCTCCATTTATTTCAAACCACGTATAATGTAAACGCGGCCGCGGTCTGGTGAATTATAGAAGTAGTTGCTGGTAACGTGTCGCCTTAAAATAGAAGGCTCTGTACTGGTAGTTTATATATGTTTATATCCTGCATTGCACACTTCAAAAATTTATAGGATAAAAAGTAAGTTGAAGGATATAAACAGTTCACATTTTAACATAAATTCTGTTGTGTCCAACTTAAATGCAGGAAACATAAACAAAACATTAACGTAAATCGTAGGCCTCATTCTTAAGAAAATTGGCTCAAACTGATTTTATTTTACATTGACAAATGAAATGATATGAAAAGGTAACCCTAAGATAAGTTAAAACTTATAGTTTTTAGGTTTTGAAAAAATCCTTAATAAATGACTTAATAGACAGACGCCTAGCCTTTCTCATTTAATTACGATAAAAAAAAAACTAGGCCGGATTGTCGCCAACCGGATGCTCGAGAGTTCACTGTATTTTAAATAACACTGTTTGAAAATATTTTTTAGTCTGATTAATATTTAGAATTTTATATAAAATTTATTGTGAAATTTAATTCAAGCGGTTCGTTTGGGTTTATTATTTTTGTTCATATGTCATCTTCAGAATTATAATTTTACCGTCCAATAATTCTACCTTTACAACATCACAAAGAGCATCTCCTCTTTTAAGACAAACTCATCGAAAACATTCTTAGAATAAAATATTCACATTTCCACTCTTGGGTAAATTCTAAAATACATTCGTTCCATAAAACATCCTAAATTTCAATGCATTTATTCTTAAAGACATCCTACGTCTTTCAAAAATCACTATTTATCTGAAAATTTTTCCTAAACAAAAGCACGATTTTGGATTCCATGAGTAATTATTTGCCAGTTATCCAGATTTTTATCATTTATTAGAAATCCTCGATCTTAACTTTGTGCAAACACTGAAAACTCTTAAAATGAAATAAATAGTTGCAAATAGCCCTCTGAAGAGTTCGATTTGAATGAAATTAATGATACTGAAAATGATAATTAGTTGCAATTCATTCAAATTGCTTCTTTTTCTCGAAAGGATATAATTTTGAATTTTAATTGGAGCGGATATACACAAAAGCATTGTTAAATCTCCCATTTGGAAATGAAATGCCACTAAAACCGATAATGATTGCGAAATTAGTTCATAAAATGCTAAAAATCGTTTCTTTGTCTTTCAGATAGCTTTGTAGTTATTTAGGACATTTTAAAAGTTAAAGTTAAATAAAGTCAGAATTATATTTTGTCATACATTTTTAAGAAACTATTGATTTATTTAAGGATTTAGGTTTCAAAATTAATGAGATTCATGATTTCGAATATTCTTCAGAAGCATTTCATAGTCCCCTGTTGACATAACTCTGTAAGGCAAATTAATATTGTTGTGAATATTTTCAGAAAAATTAAGGCCCAATTAAGGCCACTGTAGTGAATGTACAGTGAATACAGTTCAATAGACTCAGAACAAATGGTGATGCTTTATTCTATACGAAACACAGATAGGCAATAGTAATACATAGCTGAAGCGTATCTGTATATTATCCAATTTGTTATCTGTGTACATAACAGTACACAGATAACAAATTGGTAACAAACAACCATAGCAGCGCAAAGCACTCAGACAGATCTTTCAGGAGAGAGACTTCGCTTAATTTCTCAAATCTATTAAATCGTCTGCTATTCTCGACTGACTACTCGCTTTTGCTGAACTGATCTACCCACTCACTACTGACTAACTCTCTGCTTTGGTTTTTTGGCGTTTTATAGTTTCCACGACAGGACATAGAAACTTCTAGAACTAACAACATAACTCGAGTCATAAGGAAGTTAACGCCAAGATTTTAATAATTTTTAAAAATTTCATTTTTGTTGCCAAATTCGTCGCCAAGTCACCAAATTGGATATCATTATCTCTACGTCTACTCAGAAACTGTTATGGATATCTGTAAAATATCTTCCATACCAAGAGACATTTCACAATGAAGCAATATTATAAATTCCTAACAATATAAAGAATATTCCGTTAATAAAAGGAAAATCGACATCACTCTTGATGAGAAACTTCAATGTTTGATATACTTCATGTTTGTGAAGGAAGAGCTTTCATATCCTGAATACCTTTTACAGACGGCGTATGATATTTGGTCCATTAGTTTTAAACATAAATACCTCCGAGCAGGGAAAATTATTTTATGGCCACCGCATATAACAAAATCTTTAATTGTGCATTTTCATTAATCGGTTTTGTAAAATCACCATAGAATTATTCAAACTCATAAACTCAAACACAGAAATTCATCTATGAAATTTCAATATTTTTTACTCTCTTGTGTACACAATAGAGAAATTATTGTAATTCTCAAAACATTCTAATCAATAATTTCGACGAATTCGAAGACTCAAACGTCTCTGAATACGAAATGCACATATTTCAAACCAGTCGCCTTTGGCGTCCAGCTAGTTACCGGGGATATTGGTTTTTATTTCATTTCAGTTAAACCAGTTAGCTATAACTCCTTGTCCATGATTCCATCAAATTGTAAAACATTAAAGCAGTGTTAACATGGCCTTTTCTAATGGAAACCACACCTATAACATCATAATGCTATTGACAATGTAAATATCCAATTTGTGTGTCCTCTAAATTTCATGATATTATAGCTTGCCTTCTTTATTTGCTTTGGAAACTACACAGATATTAACGCATTCACTTAAGCGGCTCTAGCCTGATATGCGAACCACATATCTAATTAGATGACCTCTTCTTTTCTTTTTCTTAATTAAAGTAGAGAAGGGATCATCTAATTAGGTAGATGGTTCGATAAAGTTATAAGGTAAATGTGACTCACGGGTGATGCACGTGGCAGTGAAAGTATTAAACAAAATCCTTCTTCTTTCGCATCCATCAAAAGGAGAAAATCAGGCGGTTAAACGATGAAAAGGATTCGAATTTCTCTGCAATAGTGTAATAGTGTCAAAAACGTAAACTGTAATAGTGTAACTGCAACTGTAAAACTGCAATAATGTAATAGTGTCGAATTCATGAAACGATGAAAACGATTCGAATTGCACTGCAATAGTGTATAAGTGTCAAAACTTAAAGTTTTTAGGTTTTGAAAAAGTCCTTAATAAATGACTTAATAGATGCCTTGGCTTCCTCATTTAATTACGATAAAAGAAAACTAGACCGGATAGTCGCGAAGCGGATACTCGGGGCAAAAAAACATAGTTAAAAAAATGTTAAAATTTGCATGAGTATTAAATTAGTAACATAAAAAAAAACAATTTCTTAGATATTAAAATAGTGTGAAATTTTATTTTTGTGAAATAATATTTACGGAAATTATTGCCGAGTAGCAACGAAATTCTGCTTAATTTTTAATTAAGTAATGTTTTTTTTAAAAAAAATCACTCCAAAGCGCACATTTCCACTCTATAAACTAGATATGTGCCAAATGGTAGCTGTAAATCAAATAAATAGTCTTAACTGTAGAGCACCAACACGTGCACATGTTTATCTTTATATTAGTAGAGATCATGCCTCTTTGTTTGTCTGTCTGTCTTGAATTGATAACTCAGAAACGCATTGATCTAAAGCGATGAAATATCTTTATAGCACAAAAAAAATGTTCATTATACATCTACATGTACACCGCTTGCAGCTAAAACAAGATTTGTATTCACGTAAAAAAAGAAATAAAAACAAATTTCTGCTGTTGCTATACTGAGCAATAAAACTCTTTAATCTAATGCGACCTAAGCCTCGACATAAATCATTTTTATATTCATTTTAAAATAATTTTCATTGAATATTTTAATGGAATTATTATTTAATATTGTATTTTTTAAATCATCCCTATCATTATTTATCGAGGGAAAAACGATATTTATAAGATTGAAATCACTTATATCAAAAAATTTGGTTTAGTTTGGTTGATCCTCATAATAATTGTAAACCAACTGGCATGATCTCACAAAAACTTTCTCCTATACTCTCTAATAAGTTTGTCATGCCGGAGAGACGTACAATAATTACAAAAAAAAATTGACGTGAATTTAGAATTTTTATTGAATTTATCGTGTCATCCTAGGGGTGTTATTTGGCAATTTATCCCTGGCATGCGTTAATAGTATCCAAAAATCGAATTTGTGTTTTAGACTCGTTTTTCTCAACCGATCGAAACAAAAATCTGACACACAGCTGCACTTGTAGTCACAAAATTCCATACCAAATTTTATATGTTTGTCATTTATTTCCCTTTTGAATTGTTATGTTTACTTGTTCCTGAATTTAGTTTTAGTTATATTAACGTCCCGTTTTAAAGCAACACTAGGACTATTTTGGGACAGACCGTAATTTGAACCATTGTCAGATGACAAGGACGACACTTGAACTGGCACTTCTCCCCCTCTCCAAACTTCCACACGACACCAACAGGAGGACGTTTGCTCCCGACGGATTTAACATGCACCAGACCCGCTTACACGACTGGTTCTTCGGTGGAATCGACCCTCGATCCTAAAACCCTCCGATTCCGAAATCTTATCACCAGGCCACCACGGCCCTACTTGTTTCTGAAAGTATAGATCGACAGAAGGTCAATACCTTGTTTGATTTGGCTCAAAATTTGACAAGTGTCGACACTATAAATGTTAAATCTGTATATCGAATCTTGTCTATCTAATTTTATTTCGTATTTATCGTTTTAACTTATATCCGAACAGCCGGACATTCGGACTTCCTCAGAACAGAATTTACTCAAAATTTGATAGAAAACTGCAAATTTATTGTAAAGAACCGTATACCAAATTTCAACCGTCTAGCTTAAAGCGTTTTCGAATTATATTTGTCACAGACAGAGTCATCTTTGTTATAAAAAGACTGACAGACATTTCCTGAAATTGTATTTTTCGAATTCAGGGTGGTCTTAAAACGTGGAGATTCATCAAAATCTCGAATAATTACTATAGTTTTGAATAATTACTATACTTTCTCTTCATTACGTATAGATGAAAGTAAAATCAAAGCATATATTATTCTTTCTATTATAACAAATGTCACATTTCATACTTAATCTTTTGTTGTTTTTATCTTATCTTTAGAAAGTATATTCAAATTATTCATTCAACTCTAATAACATCACAAAAGAAATCTCCTTTTTCATTGAAGATTACCATTTTCGAACATATTCTTACAATAAAATATTCACATTTCCACTTTGGAATAAATCCAACAATACATTCATTCCGTAAAACGCCAAAAGCTTCAATTCTTTTAAAGGCATTCAGCAATAACACAAAATCTTGATTTATTAGGAATTTTTCTGAAACAAAAGCATGGTTTTGAATTCCATCTATAAAAATTTATCGAGGTTTTCATAATTTTATCTTTCAATTGCATATCTTGTAGAAAGTCTGAAGTTTTTTAAAGAAAATGCATTGTCTCAAAATAACGTTTCGACGAAATCAATTAAACGAAATTAATGAAACAGAAAATTAATTCCGAAAATATTCAAACATGTCTTTTAATTCCTTTCTCTTTTTCGAGAAGCTAATGATTTTATATTTCATTTAGCGGAATTACTCACAAACGTATTGTTTAAACTATCAGTCGTAAATAGTATGTCTTTGATGCCAATAATAATTGCGAAATGTATTTTGAAACATTCCTTTGTTATTTAAATAGCTTCTAAAACATTTGGGATATTCTTAAATTGAAATGAAATTATTTTTGTAAGCTTTTAAGCTACTGTTGATTGTAATTCAAATATTATTTTATCTCTGATAAAAATATATAATATTTTTAAATAAAAAAAACTTGTATTTATATTATAATACTATCCACAAGCTTTCTTATTATCTACTAGTTTTTTTAATTAAAATGATAAAAACATTCCCACCAAACGATTTTGAAATCTTACAAAAATTAAACATAATCAAACGATTTTTAAGAAATGCTTTAAAATTTGATCAAACATTGCGAACAGGAAAATAAATTTAATTTAGAATATATATCTATGAATTTAAAAAATTAACTATTTTATTAATTATCACTAAATTTCCAAATAAACTTTCTTTATTCTACTTAATATTTGTGAGCAAAATTTGAGAAAATTATATTGAATAATTCTGCAATATATAATTTCTTACGATGTTAAATAATTTGGACTTTTCTGGTTTAATTTCAGTTAATTTTTTAAGCACAACTTCATGCTCATAATTTTCTCAATAAAAGATTTTAAAGCCCTGTGAAATATGTGTTTAAAGGATTGTAACACACATTTCAGCCATGTTATTTTATTAAATTTACACCTGTTTTATTTACTGTGTAAATGAACCTTTCTAATGACGACGAGTCTCATGTGATTAAAAATGTAATTGTCTGTAATTGTTAACTGTCTGTAAAATGTAAGTGATACTTATTTTCTAATTGCAGGCTGTTTTATTCGATATGTATTCTCATTTTCTTGTTCTTCATACAAACTTCACAGGTATTAAATATAACCTTTCATCCTTACCTTTGAACAATAAAAAAATCACGCGATTAAATATTTGATTGAACAATAAAAATGGGACGAGTTCCTTTTCAATAATGAAATCCATCGTTGAAAATCAGGCTAAAAATACTTATAAAAACTGTCAAAATTCAGGAAAAACTGTACAGAATTTAAATTAATACTATTAAAAATACATTTTTTTTTACGTTTTAAAATAGTATAGAAATCAATTTTGTGCATTAATATTTTCAGTAGTTATCGCAGGAAACGCCAGAATTGCATTTAATTGTCAATTAATTAAATTCTTAAATAGAATTTAAAAAATCAGCCCTAATTATACATTCCCATCTTCTTTAACACATTTGTACTAAATTTGATTGCTCTATATCAAATGGCAAATTCTTTAGAATGCACATGCACACATACAGAAATATACACACATTGTCTTTTATTAATAATAGATAGAGATTTCAACTGTCACAGTTCCTTTTCCCGACACTGTTCAATAGCTTGTAGAATTCATTGTTTCTTCATAGTATACGAAATATACAAAAAGAATATATAGTAATTACGGAAAAATTCAATCTCGAGATTTTAATGTGCCAATGTTTTAGCTTACCGATATCCAAAAAAAAAACCAATTTTGCAATTGCATATGTCTGTATTAAAAAACAGAGAAAAATAGGCAATAGCAATTTGCCGTTTGATTACAATTTCTCGCTTATGATGCATGATTAAAAATACTTTGTTCGGAAAATCATAAGCTTCAAATTATGATTAAAGTTTAATTTAAATGCAACCATACCGGGCTAACCAGCTAGTCGCTAAAGACATCCTGTCAATACTGCTACGTTCAGTGGTGGCGGGATGGTCGGCTGTACGCAAGAAGAAGTCGCTAAAGACAGCTAAATTTAAAGATATTAAAAATAAAGAAATGTAACTTAATTTTTAATGAGATAGTCATCGATTTTCTAATGTTACTTAAATATATTTATGTTCAAAAAATATTCATTCAACAAATGACTGAATATTCTTTATATTTATAATGCAATGATTAAAATTAATCATGTATACGATCAGAAATAACAAAAGCTGTCTCGCAGAATCCTATTTTGAAAAAGAATTTTGAAATGCAAAATTGTAAGGAATTATAAATTTTTTTTGTCTCCTCGATTATTTTAATTGATAAATATTTTTATTGGACCATAAGCATTCAAATTCCTGGTCTAAGCGGACATAAAATTGTTCTAGACCAGGGCCTCAAGTTTGTTAATCACTTCCGTTTGTTCTTATTTTTGTTAGTGCATTTCGATTTATTATTGTTGTTTACTGTTATTATTATTACATTATTTTCTACAATGCATTTTTTTATCCTACATTTCGATTTATTATTACCTGTTGTCATTATTGTTACATTATTTTCCACAATGCATTTTTTTCCTACATTTCTATTTTGTTACAACATTTCGATTTATTATTATTTGTTTTTATTATTGTTACATTATTTTTTACAATACATTTTTTATCCTACATTTCGATTTTGTTACTACATTTCGATTTATTATTATTTGTTGTTATTATTGTTACATTATTTTTTTACAATACATTTTTTATCCCACATTTCGATTTTGTTATTACATTTCGATTTATTATTATTTGTTGTTATTGTTACATTATTTTTTACAATGCATTTTTTATCCTACATTTTGATTTTGTTACTACATTTCGATTTATTATTATTTGTTATTATTATTTTTGCATTATTTTCTACAATGCATTTTTTTATCCAATGATTCTATTTCAGAATATTCGAAAATACGATTCATACGCTAAATAATTCATATTTTCATTCTGAAATAAATCCCAAAATGCATTACTTCCATGAAACGTCAAAAGGTTGACTGCATTCATCCTCAAAGACATTCGAGGTCGATGCAAAGTCCCGATTTATTAGAAAATTTTTCTGAAACAAAAGCACGATTTTGAATTCCAACAGTAATTAGTTGTCGAGGTTTTCAGATTTTTATTATTTATTGCAAATCCTCAATCTTCGCGTTTTGAAAACTACGGGGACTTTTAGAATGAAATAAATAACCTTCGAAAAGCTCTCCGAAAAGTGCAGTTTGAATGAAATTAGCGAAATCGAACGCAGTTAGTTTTGGGTTCGTTCAAACTGTATCCTTTTTTTTTGTGGTTGTTGTTAATTTTACCTTTAACGAAAAGGGAATCATTGTAAAAATAATTCTGAATTCTAATTGGGGAATATATATGCATATACAAACCCTTTGTTAAAATTGCCATGCATGAATAAGTTTAGAATTCAGTTAGTAAAAATCTGAGAAATTTTTTTAGTTATTGAAATAACTTTAAAATTATGTTGTCTAGGGGATGCATTTAGAGTGGAATTAAACCCAGAATATGTTTTTTTTTCAATTCATGCTTTGTTTTAAAAAGGAGTTCGCTTAAAATATATTCTTGAGAGACTATTCGTTCTAATAATTTTTTTAAAATGTGCAATACTGCTCGATTAGTCGCAGTTTTGTCTCATCACTAAAAATATTACATTTCATTCAAGATGATAGATAAACTTTTTCTAAGAGTTCTAAGAATTCGAAGTGATACTTGTGAGTTTTAATATATTCTATTAGAAGTCTGAGTGTTGGGATTAGAAAATCTTGAATTCGAATTCCAGTTTTTCCAATGATTTGGTATGGGTGTGGCAAAGTAATGGTAATCTGGCTTAGTGTGTTGAAATAAGAATAGTTTGGGAAAATATGAATTGGATATGTGCATGTTATTTTCTTAGTTCTCTAGACAATTGGCCAAAGAAATTAGGAGCTCTAATAATAATTTTGCTCTAATAAAAAGTATGCTAATATTAGAACAATAAAGAAAATTCCTCTCGGCAAGCTGTAGGCAAAAGGTAGATTCCTTTACATCTGAGTTATTATCTGGCTACATAAATTTTTGATGTTAGAAACAATTGAAATTGGGGCATCAAAACCACTTTTCAGCCACTAATTTCTAAGATATTGCAGTTATCGAAAGTCTTTAAATACAAAAGTTGTTCGTCTTAGTGAGGCGCTAATTTGACTAACTGGATATGTTTTTCTATCTTCAATATTTAGAAAGTTATAGCGAAATGAAAATGTCAACCCCCCCCCCTCCCCCCGCCCATCATTTCCACCCTCCTTTGAGCTTGATGGTCCATTTATGAACTAGTCCGAGACTTTTACATTTCTAACAATATTTCCGAAATTTTCAGAAAGTTTTGCTATGAGAACCTCTGCAATAGGCAGCCTTCCTATAGGAATCTATCTAAAAACCGAAGATTTTAAATATTTTATCAAAAATTAGGAAATGGTAACAAAATAGTAAAAGTATGAAGAGCTGACAAAAATAAAAATTCGCGGTTATGATAAAATTTTATTTTTTAGTGTATATTTAAAAATTCTGTTTTTCATGACATTCAGTGAGAGTAAACTTCACATTTTTGCAATTTTTTTTAGGTGGAGGATCTCGAAATTTTTTTATTATTTTCTGCTTTATAATCTTTAATATATTTCTCTGTTCATTATTATAAATATCATGGAAACTTGTTATCATTTTTTCGCAAATTCTGCACCAGATGGCGTTGTTGGTTTAGATAAAAAATATTAATCAAAATTCATCATTTATTGATAATTAAACTCTGAAAATATCAAAATATGGCATTTTCATCAAGAGCACATAACTTTGTAAGATTTCGCAACTCTAGAACATAAGAGAATGAGAAGAAAGAATTACATTTTATTAACCTGAAAGTTCATTATTATTAATATCATGGAGTTTTGACATCGGTTTTTTTTTCGCGAATTCAATACCAGATGGCGTTGTTAATAATGAATAAAAAATAATGAAAATTAATTATTTATTTTTAATTAAACTGAAAATATCAAAATATGTCATTTTCATCAAGAGCACATAACTTTGCAATTGCTTTTACAACTCCAGAAAGTATACGAATAAGTGAAAAATTAACAGTGAAATTTCATTTAATGAACCTAAAAGAAGTCAAGTTAAATGCAATAGTGCAAATACTCTTTTGCGATACAATATCAATAATTTAAGAAACTGGATATAAGTGCTTCACAAAAGCAGCCGCAGTGGTCCCTCCAAAACATTTTCGCATATTCTCTAATAAGGATGTTACCCCAAGTGAACGCCTTGCTTGGCATTGGAGTACAATATTTACGAAATTTTAATCTTTGGTGGTTATTTAGGATTTTCACTGACTCTATCGTGTGGTGATTCTTAGATTCATAGTAATGCAATAGTGCAAATTTGGCGATTAATCCCTGGCAAGCGAACTAAAATTTCCAGAAATCGAATTTGGGTTTCAGACACGTTTTTCCCAACCAACTGAAACAAAAATTTGATACAAAATTACACTTGCACTGCAAATCACATACCAAATTTGATAAATTTAAGTCATTATGCCTTCAAGTTATCGCGCTTACATGTCTCTAAATAAACAGACCAATAGATGGCCGATTCCTTGTTGAATTTGGTTCAAAATTTGGTAAGTGTCTAAACTAAAGATGTTAAATCTGTTTCCCAAGTTTCATCCTCTAGCTCTCTTCAATTTGTAGTTAAGGCGCTAATTTATATTCGATCAGCCGGACTTACACACTTCCTCTGAACGTATTTTGCACAAAATTTGATATAAATCTTTAAATTTGGTAAGAAGGCTATATTAAATTTTATGCGTCTAAATAAAAGTGTTTTTGAGTTATGTTTGCCACAGATAGACAGATGGATATTTTGAAAAAAATGTATTTTTCAAACTGAAGGAGATGTAAAGTGTGATGATTCGTCAAAATATCGATTTAGAACTTTTCGACTATTACTATACTTTATCGATAAAAATTGCTTTTTTTTGTCATTTTCACTCTATTTTTGTTTTGTTTCTTGCAGAATATAAACCTGGCCAGTCTCCTCCTACCGGTGCCAGTCTGGATGCCCTGAGTGACAGCAATGCTGAGCTTCCGCGTCTGCTTCTTGTAGTGGTATCCGTGGTGGGATCTTTACTTCTTGCCCTCAACATTGTACTCGTTGTTTGTTTCATCAAAAGAAGAAAAAACAGAAATTCTCACTCAAGGGGTAATTTGTCGCTAATGAATTTCATTTCTCCTTGTTGCATAGTTTGTATTATAGAGGTTAGTTTAATTTAGTTTTATTAAGGTCCCGTTTTAAAGCAACACTAGGGCTGTTTTGGGACGGACCTCGTAATTTTGAACCGTGATCACATGACAAGGACGACACCTGAGCTAGAACCCCTCTCTCCAAACTTCCCATCACACCAGCGGGAGGACAGTTATTTCCGACTTATTTAACGTGCGCTACACCCATTGATATGACTGTTTTTCAGTGGAATCGCGTCTCGAACCTGGAACCCTCCTGAAGACGACACTTTACCATCTGGCTCCCCCTGCCCTTTTGTATTGAGGAATTCTATATACAGAAATTAAAATTCTATATACAGAAATTCTATATACAAAGCACCCATGTTTAAAATGCTGGAGAGAAAATCAAATGGCTTAACGAATGATTGAACTCTGGGGATCTCATTTCAGCACAAGAGAACATGAAATGCATAAACACCAGCCGGAATGGTGTCTCACTCACTTTCTCACATTCTGCTTAAAAAAAAGGTGTAATCCCTCTTCTTTCGCAGAAAAATGCATTCCGTGACAAGAAAGTAAACACCACAAGTGCACAGATTTTTATTTTCTGAGTGTCGCACATAAGCGTTTTGCGCTACATAGTATAGAGAAGAAAACCCTGTACACATTTTGAATACTTTTTTTTTCGATTAATTGAAACGAATTAAAATTTGGTACAGAATTAAATTTGTTGTAACAACACAATATATCAAGTTTCATTTATCTAAATAGTTACATTTTTGGATTATCTAGTTTGCATGCATAAGAATAACGTACAAACACGCTTTGTTCATAAAATTACAGAGCTCAAAATGCCATTTAGTACTAAATTAAAGATTCTCTATTATCTTGAAATTGATTTTTCTCCCTGTATCTTGTACCGTTTTCGAGATATGAACGTTAACTCCGTTATTTACCGCTAGACGATGATGTAACCAATCTCAATGTATAGAGATTGATCATTTTACAAAACGTAGACACCAAGTTTGTGGCAATAATTGTAGCCATTCTCAGTGTGGGTAGAATGACATTAATGGACATTTGTATATGTATTTCATAAAAAGTATTTTGATGTTAAAAATTCAGTGAAATGGAGGATTTCTTGATATCTTTTTCTGTGATCTGACTTTATATTAATAAAGAATGCAAAAATAAAAAATAGGTTTTTTCTTAGAATTTATCAGTCAATGAAATGAAATTCCAAATGCAAGAAATTTTTTATTTAAACTAATGGTGGTCCTATGTTAGAATCGTGGTTAAAAATGCCGAAGATTATTATCTATTTCTTTTTCATAACTTTTCTTCTAATAATTTACTACTGATAAGGAAAAAAAATCAAAATGTTTATTAAATTATTTTTTAACATAAATCCGGTAATTTTTCTGCATACTAATATAAATTTACACTATTTCTATATTTGTATAGATACAGTCTCTAGAAAATTAAAGATTATGTGATTGTCTATAAATTAACTACATTAGCTTACAATCTAAAATCTTATTCAAAACCAACTTGAAATGGTATGGGCTGCCATCTATGGATTAAATGGAGAATTAAGAAAAGATTTTTCTTGGATGTGCTGCCATCTTTTGAGTAAAATTATAAGGAAATACCATTCGTTACAAAAATGAAAGAATAAAAGAAAAGGGGAAGGGAAGATGAGAAAGAAATTATGTAAGAGTAGAAAATATTTATGCATACTATATTTGAATTTCATAGTTTTTGCATAAACATTTTGAAAAAAAAAGTTTTTCGAAAAAATAACTTACATTGATTTTTTTCTTATGATGAAAAAAATAAATCCTCACATATATACAAAAAATAAATAATTTATAATTTAATCATATCTAATATATTTTTATTATACATATATTTTTTCGCTGAAATATATCTCATGTTCACAGCAGCCTATTGTCAAAGTCCCTTAAATCCGATGTTGCCGAACATCAGGCTTTTTTAAGATCTGAAGTTCGTTAATCTTTCATTGTACAAACATCCATCTAGTGTCGTTTAGAAATTTAAATGGGAGAAAGTCTTCATTACTTTCTCAGATATTTGATCACTGTGAAAAATTACAAGGTGCATCACAAAATATACCTCTTTAAGTTAAATCACAATAAACTAAGATAAGTATAGAATACACTTTGTTCTACCTTGAAAAGATGTTATTTTGCCTAAAGTTGACTTCAAATTAAATTAGAAAGAAAGAAAATTGAATTCAGGTGAACTAAAAAAACTACTATAAGATATCCCAGAATTCATTTTATAATTTTTGAGAGAAAATTTTGGCTACTGAAATAATGAAAATATTTTTTTTCAAATACATTTGCAAATATTTTTAAAAATTCATTGAAATTAAAGAAAAAATTGTGGAAACGAAATTGTTCTGTAAGCTTAGCTTAAGCAAAGAATTCTTTTTTAAAAAAAAATTTAAGTAATATGTTAATGGTTTTTAATGCAATTATATTCTCGTAAGTTATTGAAAAAAAACATTGAATTTTTATTGACTTTTAATTATTAAGGATCTCATTCAATCTTTGAGAAACCCTTCCTTTGTGAACAGTTACTACTTATAAAGTCATTACCCGATTATCATGGAAATTCTAGATCCGAAGATCTGATCTTATACGGTATTTTGAATAATTTTTTCACCATGGTTATCACATTGCTTATAATGTATATGATATAAAAATCTGTAAACATTATCATGTTAAAACCAATGTCTTATTTAAATTTCTTACATGAAATGTAGAAACAGATTTTAAAAAATCTGTAATACAAAATTAACTATTTCAAGTGAAAAACGATTTCTTCTTAATATTATGAATAAAAATAATTGCAAGATTTCAATTGCCATGGGTTTCAAATTTAAATTATCGAGAATATAAATCCAGTTACTTAAAGAATATAAATCTTACATCTATCAGATAAGTTTAGATTGATTTCATTCTGAAATATTCTTCTTTTGACCATTTATTTTATTTCTAGGAAGTCCGAAAGCTCTAACACAGACGACAACCCCGGATTCTTTGATGTACACCCCTAGCAAATATCAACAGTCTATCAATGGAGAAGCTATATGCCAGGTAGAAGACAAAGACAGCTATCAAGAAGAAATACTCATGAAAGAGCTTTTTGTTAGTTCATCAATTGTTTTCTTTCTGTAATTCTTAGCCGAAGTGTTTTGTTTTTATCTTCTATTTTCTTGCCTTTTGTTGATGATACATATTCCTTTCTTTCTTAGGAAGCTAAAAAGCAAGTCAGCGAAAAGTGCATTCCGGGATACCAAACAGCTAGGCCTTATGGTAAGATAAAATAATATTCTTTGATATGCAAAGATTCGAACTAACAGCAATTTAAAAGAGTTATAAATTAAATTAAAGAAATCGAGACATATTTGAATTTGGATGATATCCTGTATTGATAGAAAGACGTCTTATCAACAGAGGAAGAGTCAAGTTTCTGAAACTTTAGTTCTATTTCAACTGAAATATTATGAAAATTTCTATTCCATGACACTACTCAAAGAAAAAAAAATGCTTGCAAGAGAAAATTCGTTATCCGTTCGTGGGATGCTGAACATCTTTATTTCAAAATATACATCGGCTGCTTCCTTTTAAAGTCATGCAAGAGATGACGCATTAAATAAGCATATTCCATTAATTTTAATTTTTCATTTTAAATAATTCCAACCAAAAAATTCTAATTTGCAACAATTTTTTAAGAATCTTTTTTCAAATAACTTCGAATTCGTCATGGTTTTATTAGAATTATTTTCAGTTCCAGGAATTTTTTTATTAAATACTAAAAAAAATCAAGGTAAAATAAATGTTTAAGAACTTTAATGAGCAAATGGTATAAAACTAAAAGTATACGAATATGAATTAAAACTCGTTTGTTAGTATGGCCTTCAACAATAAACAAAACTGTGTTTATTTTGCCTCTGAATATACAGCTGTTACCATCCATTCAATGTATATCAGTTTTTGTTTTTTGAAATTTTATTTTTACAAAGGATATTGGAAAACTTTTTTCAACATTTAAAACAAATCGCAATAAAAATAACATTTTACAGTGATAAAAAACACTTCTCAGAGCAATAAAATATTTCACGAATAAATGGAAATGCCCTCACAATTAAAATTTGATACGTAAATAATAATACATTTTCGAAGAATATATTCACAGTGGCTCCCAAAAGTGTTCGTACACCAACATGAATCAATTAAAAACCTCATTATTTACCATTATATATTCTTATTTTTACATGAAAATTTTTTCATAGCATATTTTTACAGTTCTTAATAAAGCAGTGAAGAATAAATTTTAATTACAATGCAAATTATTTTTTTAAAAATGACAATAAATAAACTTGCACAAAAATAGGACACAAAAGTGATCATACACTTTAAAAAAATATCACTAAATATGAAATTTTCTAAATTTTTATAAATGTTTAGTATTTAGTAGGATATCCTTTATTCTTTATAACAGCTTTTAAACGTTTGGGCATAGATTTAACTAAACGGTCAGTTACTTCTGCACCGATCTTGTTCCATTCTTCGATCATTACTGCTTTCAGTTGAATTTTCGATTTAATGTCGTGACTTCTTATTCGCACCTCTAATTCTTTCCAAATATCTTCTATAGGGTTTAAATCTGTGATTGAGCTGGTGTTTTAAGGGTTTGAGGGCAATGGTAGAGGCAAAAAAGACGAACATTCATGGCCGTGTGCTTAGGATCGTTGTCTTGGTAATACACAAAGTTGTTTAAAATGCCCAATTTTTGTGCTGACACTTTTAAATTATGATTGAGAATATTTATATAAACTCTATGATCCATTTTACCATCAATGAATACTAAATTGCCTACTCCGGCCGCTGACATACACCCCCAAACCATGACACCTCCACCGCCATGTTTTACTGTTCCAACTAAATTCTTGAGATTAAGTTCTTCGTTTTTTTTTTTTTTTTTTTCTTTATACAATGTTTCTCCCATCCGACCCAAAGATATTAAACTTACTTTCATCTGCAAATAAGACACGATTCCAATAGCTCTCTGGCTGGTTTATCGTAGATTTGGCAAATTTAAGCCTAACAATTCTGTTCTTCTGACTTACAAAGTATTTTCTTCGTGCAGAGCGGCCATGTATACCAGCATTCCGAAGAATTCTACGAATAGTTTCACAGGAAATAGAAGTTCCATTTGATTCATTACATTGTGAAGTAAACTTTATTGCACTCAGACGTGGATTTTTTTAGAAATTTACTCACAATATTTCTTTGTCTTCTAGCTGACAGAATTTGAGGGCGACCATTACGAGGCTTGTTTGCAATCCTTTTTCCCTCTCTGTAACGTTTTATTATGCATTGCACCGTTGAATGAGGTAGATTAGTTATAGTTGCAATGCCTCTAATTGATTTTCCAGCTTTAAAATGAAATATAATTAATTTTCGTACGTCTAAACTCGTTTCTTTACGAATGCGCGTCATATCTAAAAATAAAGTAAATAGAATAAATAATTGTGATATTAAATACTGAAATCAAACGATTTTAGTGTATTTTTCAATTAGAAGAAAAATAAGCCGCAAAAGATATTTTTATGATGAATTTAAATAAATAATGTTTGGATATACGAAGACTTTTGTGTCCTAATTTTGTGATATTTTTTATTTATTTATTTTTTAGATCAATACAACTTGATTTTTTATAAAAATATTTGTCCAGTTTTATTAAGAACTATTTAAAGGTGCTAATTAAAAAAAACCAACTAATAAAATGCTTTATTAAGAAGTATAGAACACAATTTCTGCAAATTTCTTTAGTGTACGAACACTTTTGGGAGCCACTGTATATAAATAAGGCTTCAAAATGAAATAAATGAATTCTTGTTTGATATTGAATACAATAAATACCCAAAATCGGGGATAAAAGATTTACAGATAATTAGGAATATCATATCTCAAATTTAATATGTTAGTTTCGATTTTTTTAGTTTTATTTATTGTGAAATCGTTTAGACTTTTATAAATGAATCCACAAAGGTACTTTTGGATTTAAATTTGATATCAATAGACATAATTAAAATCATACTATCTCTCTCTCTTTTTTTTTTGTTATATTTAGCATTTGGAGACATTTTTATTTCTTAATTGCTTCTGTGAAAAATTCTGTAAAAAACGAAACAATTACTGATGTTGAAAAAATAAAAAATGAAATGAATAATTTTGTATATAATAATAAATCATCATAGTATAAGAAATGCAGTTAATAATTTAAAGTTAATACTATTATACAAATGTTCATGTATAAGGGTTTTTTTTCGTAATAACAAAGTTTTAATAAGAATATACATGATTTCTTATACTATTTTTATACACCGTATTCTGTTTCGTTTTTGACAGCACATAAGGCAAACAAATTGAAACAAATAAAAATTCAAATATTTTACTTAAAAAGAATTTTTGGATGCGACATATCTTGAACCAAATGTACCGGCTCGAAGTTCCCATCTTTTTTGTTTGTTTGTTTCTATCGTAAGAACACGCGTGTTTTGTTTTGTTTTTTTCAGTTCAAAAGAATAACTTCAAGACAATGACCGAGACATTTATGTTTATTAAAAAAATGTGTAATATCAACAAATAAAAAGTCTTCTTTTGATTCTTTCGAATTTTATATTTCTTTTATTCTTATATGTCAAGAACATAAAATAATTCGGTTTTATTTTTATTTTACTAAATTGAATATCATAAAAATTATGAAAATTATTTCAAAACCGAATTTATTCAAGTTTTATTGATTTACTTTTCGTTTATTTTTTTTAGATTTGACCCAATCTAGAAAAAAAGACAATTGTCCGGATATACTGAAGAATCGAGGAATGGTACGAATTTTTTATTGAATTTAAATTCTGCTATGAAAACAACTATAATTGTTAAACTATATTTTGCAAAACCTAAAGTGTGTTTAAAAGCTTCAGTTTATTCAAAAAATATTTAATTATTATAATTTCATTAGATTCTTGTTACAAAAACAGAATTTTTCTTGCGAAAATCTGATGTTTTAAATTAATATGATTAATATTTGGCAAATAGTATCAGGATGAAAAATAAAATAAAATACTCTGTTTCTAATTATATGTCTTTAAGTAAGAAAAAGAAGTTCAAGTATAAAACGAATCGGTGATTTATTTATTTCAATTTTTTTCTATGAATCTTTGAAAGTATTTTTTCAGCATAAAAATATTAATAAATATTTAAAATATTAAAAAAAGATTATACTTTTCTTTAGTTATTGTAAATGCATAAAAAATTGCACCTACAAAAAACATATTTGAAGACGAAAAAGAGTAGCTAAAATGCCATTTTAAAAATCATGTTATATCTTCGTTAAGTGATGTTTTGATTTCCCTTTCAAATTAATCTCAACAATGCTTTTTTTTCCATTTCCATTCATTAAGCTATAATATCAAAGATTTTTTCAGTCTTTATGCTTATTAGCTTTCAGACCTTCTATTTAAATTTACTTGCTATAAATGCTTCTTATTTTGAAAATTGTTAAATAATTCATGAAAAACATTTTGAAATATATATATTTAGAAATGCAATGTAAGCACAGTTTTGATTTTTCTTAAAAATTGAAAAATTAACCTTCAGTTTTTTAAATTCATCAATTTCTTACTCCTTAATCAATTTCCTACATATTTAGTTTTGATTTTATTTTATTTATTAAACTTAAACATTCACAAAAACGGAGAATAAATAAAACGATGGAAAAATAAAAGCAGCTCTCTAAATAAGTACTTGTTAAAATATCCATAAAAACTTGAATGTTGATTTCGATCTTAATTTTAAAGATAAAAGGAAATATTTTCTTTTACCTTTATTAATTTGCATACGTGACAATTCGTACCAATAATAAATTCAGATAGAATATTAAAAATAATATTGCGTTTAAACAATATTCTATCATCAAATATTATTTAATTCTGATAAATAGGCAGCTGCCCTTCGATCTCTGACAAACGAATGCATTTGTTGGAGAAAAAAGTATAAAGTGGAGAACTGGTGGTGGAGAAATATCAAGGTTGTAATAAATACAAATCTATTGAACTTGGTACATTTTATCTGTTTCTTATGACTAATATATATCTTCAATCGTATGTAATCAAAGAATAAAACGCAGTTCGATCTGATTAATTTTGATTCGCATCCGTCTCCCATCTGATTTCACACAATTTTTAAATTCTTCCAATTCATCGGGTTCAAATTGTAAATCTATTCATGTGAGAGAATAGTGATATTTTAAAGAATACAATGCATCTTTAAAATATCAGAATGCAGAGATATATGCAAAAAGATTTACTAGAGTGGTAGAACATGTCTGAAAGTAATAAGCAAGTTTGACGCATTAATTAATGGTACTATGCATGAGTACCCCTTGGCACCCCGAAGAAAGCGGAAACCTAGGATGAAGACCATCACAATAGTACGGAAGTAGGAACTAATGTTGAGTCCTCCTTCCTGTAGAAGCTATGTCCTCTCTTGGAAGTAGTGGTAATTTGACCACGCAGCTTTCATTAAGAATATACTTATGGAATATATTTGTCAAGCTTGAAGCACGCATGAACTGCAAAGGAACGAGAATTGTGTTCTAAAAATGTGTGAATTCGCACTTAATCGAATTTTCAGGCAATTGGCAAATTTTCTATAAAGCATACTTCAACATCTTAACACCGTATCTCCCTCTGTAAAATTCATATAAATCCTATGTAGTTTGATGCAGATGTAGGTGGAATTCATTAAAAAAGGGGAGTATATATGAATACACAGATACAACAATACACAAAAAAATACGGCATATCTAAAGTCCAAATACGTTGAAAATGGAAATTTGATGTTTAAATTAAACGTTACTTTGTATGTGCCTTATACGTTACTTTGTATGTGCATTTACAAAAAAAAAATTGCAGAAATTTTGCGCAATGAATGCAATGATAATCGATTACTATGATCCGCCCTCTGGCACATAGATAAATATAAATGAACGATACCGCAGCAACATATATAAGAATTTTGTGGAATCCTAATGGCATCACCGGACACGCTGCAACCTGTCCTGTAGGAGGCATGTTCTTCATCGATAGAGGGTAGCCATCAAACATCACTTTTATGTGCACCAGCCAGGGGAGCAAGAAGCAATACCCGTACCAGAAGCTTCTCAACCTCATATTTGAGACTCCGTACCGTGGGGGGGGGGGGCTGAATGCAATAATAAGGATAAAAACCGTTGTACGTAAGTCATTATAACCAAAAGATCGAATTTTATACTCTGGGTAAAATGTCAGATAAATTAGAAACCTTGTACTGTGTTTTCTCATAGATAGGAGAATTGGTTATTCGTATCGGGACAGCTTTTTATGAAAGAATAACGATATGAAACTAGAGACTCTTCTACAGAAACTTCTTCCCCTTTTGTCTAATTTGAAAATTATTTTTAAGAATTTTCTACTTTTTTATGAAGACGCAGAATCAGATTCTTATTTCATTGTTTAATTTGATGGCTGAAGGTAAATAATCGCATACTGACCACGCCACTACTTTAGCGTGGAAACATGGAAAGGCTGTTTTTAACCTTGTTATCAAATTTTGTCAACAGTGGAAACGTTCTTCATATTAAAATAGAATTCATTCTTAGAAGTCACAAATTTTATAAACATGATATTTTAAAGTCGCACGATAGTCGCATATAGTTGCTAAAAATCAACCTTTTTACCAAAATGAAAACTCTACTCATTCCATCTCATACGATTCATTGCAGTGTTTTATATACTATATATAGATTTTTTTCCCCTTCTTTAGGACCACGTGAGCTTACAATCAGTTCCTCTGAGCACCACATTGTCTTCGAGTGACGTCATCACGACCCTCTCTGACGACTCCAGGTACTCCCGGAGGGTCCTGCTGCCGGATGATCCGGCATCTTTGTGCCACACAAGACAGACAGACAGCCCACCCGGAAGCTGCGTGCTGGGAAGCGTTGGAAGCCATCTGGTGTGATAAACCGTAATTATTTGCGGAGCCTTTTTCTTACGTCAGACATTGAAGAACACGAGAAACCGAACACCTAATCGCAGAAGATATAAGAATGAGTTTCATCGATAGAAGAGTGATTTTAATATCGTCATTTTTTTAAGTGCCCCTTTGTGCTTTTCTGTTGTTGTACTTAAAATTTGTTTTGATCCCTAATCATCAAATATTAATTATTTTACAAGTTTCAAAGGCAAAGAAGCAACTGATTTTTCTTGGGCTTTCTTTTTGTAAAAGCAAATAAGTTTTTTTTATCTAATTCAGGAAAAAACTTTTCGAAATTATTTTACTGTTAAAATTAATTATATGATACAAAGTATTAATCAATTTTGTCATAAATAAACGACTTGCAACCTTCCTTAAAGCTAATCAAACTTTTCTCAGTAAAATGTAAGTTTAGTATACAATTTTTTAAAATTAAATCCTTAAATAAAAGATTATGCAAGCGTTTTAATCTTTTAAAAAGCTGAAAGTTCTCCGTTTCTAAGCCCTTATAAAAGGCAAGCATACTGAGAAAATATTTTATTAAAAACTGTAATTTATAATAATTGTCATCATTTATATCTCTTAAGACTTTTTACTAATTTACAGTTAATTATTAAACAAGAAACATTACATACAATTAACTACAAACAATTTTTAAATCGATAAGAAATAGAATATCATCATCACATATATAAAAATGATATATATAAAAAATTGATATATTGATATAAAATATTGATATATAAAAATGAATAAGTATTAAACAAAACTATTAAAATTAAAACTGGAAATGAATAATAATAAAAATATTACTTTCACTTTAAAATATTTTCAATAAAAACAAATGCGACTTGTCGAAAGTATTTCATAAAAAAAAAGATTTCCAAATGCTACTTTTTCATCCATAATCAAATTTAATATTTAATTTCATGAATAGTTTTAATTCTTATTTGGTATAATAAAATGTTACCTCAAAATTACATTATATTAAACAATTAAGTTATCCTTTTGATGAAGATTTATAAATTAAAATAATAATGTGAATGTAATGTATAAAATAATAATTAATAAAGACACAATCAATATTAAAATATATCAAAAGTTTTTATTTAGACTAATTTGTTTTTCGAATTTTCCATTGTTTACTAAAAATCTAATTAAAGAATCTATAAAAAAATTCAGTTCTATAGTTCATAAAAATATATCATTTATACAAATCTCAGATGAATTTCAGTCTGCTTGTTCTTTTCAAAACTACAATATATCAAAACTATAATCATTTTGCGCATTAAAAAATTAATTTAAATACAAGCCACTGTTCTAAATTAAAAATATTTTATATTCTAAATTGATTGCTTTCATATCAAAATTGTTATATAAAAACAATTAGAACATTTCGGGTAATTTTAACCTCAATAAACTAAAAGGCATTTTTCAACATTTAGTATAACGAATGTAGACAACTTAAAGAACGACAAAAGCATGAGAATAAACATAGGTATTGAAGTCGTAAACATTCAGGTATATGATTGTACATTTTACTGTGTACATATGCATGTCGTTTCGAATACAACATTTTCTCAATATTTCGTCTTCTATTGTCATGTAAAATATCACGCTGTGTAATAAAGGTCATTCTCATTTCTTTCAAAATAAATGATTGCATATTAAAAATATGAAGGAACATATATCATACATATTCATGTCATACATGCTATATGCTGTCAAGTTTTATTTGTGTATTAAATAACATTTAGATTTATTATTTTTTGGAGAAATTCCCATATCTGTTATTTTGTTTTTCTCCCATTTGTATCTCAATTCGAAATGGTATCTAGTTCCCGAATTAAAATCATAGCAATTTGTAATTGTGAGCTTAACTCACTGATGTATGAGAATTTTGTATAAAAGAGTCTTTACTATGAGGAACCAAAGATGAAAATTTTGTTAGTTGTGAAATATGTAATAAAGTATTGCGTTTTGGCATAAAAAATTGTTAATCCTTTGTTTCTTTGTTCTTTTTGGAATATACTATAAAGTTACAATCAAATGTAAAACACATTAAATTATTCTTAATTATTATTCTTTATATGAGCCGTTTATTTTGAAAATGGGGCAAGTCCATTTTTTGTTATTGCGAGATATTTAAAGGTTTGCGTTTCAATAAATTTAAAAATATTGGTAAGTATTAATAGATATATTTTTTGTATTTTGTGGTACCAGATAATGTAGGTTTATAATCCAATACTGTTTACAATGCTGACTAAAAAAATAATAAATAAAATAAAATAAAAGAGTTCCATTATAACAAAATGAACTTGCCTCACTTTCAAAATTAAATAATTATTACAATCATTCATTTAATTGAGAAATAATATTTCAGTTGCATCAACCTTTTTTTAAGAATAAAAACAAAATACTATTCAAATTTTTATAAATATTTATTCGTTTGATAAAAAGGGAAACAAAATCAAGAATATTCTAGCAGAAAATATAACATAACAACAAACAATTCAGTTTTATTAGGAATTTCAATGAAATTATATATTTCAGTTTATACGTGGGTATAATCAATTTGAATTTTATTCAAGATTTAACATTTTAAAAAATTCATGATGAACGGGAGGTATATATGGTAATAAATCCATCATATCCTTGTATTTTTCAGATGTAATAAATCTCCTTTCTTTTCTTACATAAAAGATAATTTTATATTTCCAAAATTACTTGGAATTATTTACCTTCCTCGTTGTGTTGACAAATCGATAATTTTAAATTCAAAATCTCGTTCGATCGAAGTTTTGTTGAACATTTTGTATGGTGCATCCCTTGTAAATCTGATACAGCATATAATTAATCAATTCACGGTTTCTCCATCGGTATTTTTCTTTCTTTTTAAAACCGCTTTTTCCCGAGGTTGACTTGAAAATAAATTTCCATGTTTCATTTCATGTACTAAAAATTCATTATGTTTTCAACAATTTTGTATTACTTTATAGTAATCCTGGGGAATATGCAAGGAACTGGTTTCTGGATTGAATAGTTACTGGATAGTTTCTTTCCAAAATCACGATCGTTCGGTAGAAATGAATGTCCTGACAATAAAAATTTGTGATCAATGATATTTATTTCGTTGTCACTGGACTGAATAATCGGTGATAGAAGTAAACATTATTATCGACACACCAAATTAAGATATACTTTTTATTATTTATAAAATACTGTACAACCATTGATTTTCAATATCAAAAATAGATAAATAGAAACACCCTAGATTTCAGACATGATGTCAAATGGCCACATTTGCTTTCCCATAGAGCAAGAGGAGCTAAATTTTGCCGTAATATATTGTCAAATATATTACGGCAATCTACGATGGACTTGCACCACTTTCAAAATAAACCGATTTTCAATGCTGTTAAGAGCTAAAACTTCTATCTCCAAAATAATAGAATCTAAATATTTTTTTACTATAAATTGTTTACTCATAAAAAGATCATAACAAGTTTTATCTATAACTGCCATTATCTCCATTTTTTTTTTCAAAAATGGTCTTATACCACTTTCAAAATAAACAGCTCATATTATTCTTAAAAACAAAAGTGTTTGATTAATAAAGATATTAGATCATGTGATATAGCAGTCACGTGATTAATTTAACTGCGCATGTTATTCAAAATTTAAAATCATTTTATAAAAAAATCGTTTGGTTTTCTCTTTTTTTTTTCCCTAAATACACAGGATGTCCGCTCTATTTGTGGTTGAAAAACTCATAGAGCTGGAAAAACTAGTTACAAATCGTTAGAGAGTGGCAGTAGGAAAAATATTTTTATTGACACAAAGATGTTTCAAATAGCTTCAACTAAAAAATGCACAATCGATTTTTAAGATGTCCAAAATTTTTATAAAGTACATTGGAGTTATCAGTTAGATTTAGTAAAATATTTTTGACCCATTAACATTTTAAATAAAAAGAAAAGCTCCACTCTTCTGCCCCCAAAGCACTGACCAAATTATGAAGTTTTAATTTTATTATTTTAAATCAGCATACACTTAAAAACAGAATTTATTGTTTGAAGAGGCAGATCTTCCTTGAGGCAGCTATGGTCTATAATCGTCCATAACAGTAACTTTTAAAACATAATAATTCGATCAGAGGGTCAAATCAAAATAATTTAGAACAACGTTTTGATTTTTTCACTTAAAATACACCAATATCTAAGTTAAATTTAACGCGTCTTTTCTTAGTGTTAATCAATATTTTAATTGATTATTTCACTTCGTACGTAAACAGACACTCTTGGCCAAGAGAAGTTTATTAGTTCAAAATTAATGAAAGCAATAGAAGTCCATTCCATCTCTCACATTTGACAGAAAATATTACACACGAATTTTAAAAATTAGAAATTGATGTAAACAAGTGACTAGTTTCTGTGCAGATTTTTTATTATTATATTTCCCACGTCTACAGAATAGTTTAAAAATGCTTACACAAAGGCATTGTTAAACACATGCATAAACAGTGCATACGAACAATATGATTGAAAAACAATTAAATAATCAAAATAAATTAGCTCCAATAATAAAGGCCAAGTAAGAATATGGCAGCTTTGGGAACTACAATTTGAAATATTTTAGATTTTAGAGATAATGAGTATTCTTTAGTGATTTTAGAGATAATGAGTAAATACAGATTTATATTAGTGAGTGTTCCTTAGATTTTATTTTGAATCAAATTCGCAATCTTTCATAATTGCAAAATAAGTTTTTTAGACGAGAATTGTTTTAATAGCTATTGTTCTATTGTCAAAAGTAAATAATTCTCACACCTTTCATCATTTCCAGGAAAACTCAGTAAAAAAAAAGTATTAAAATAAACTGCAATATAATCTAAAACTCGTTTCGAAACTTGCAGCAGTCGAACACTCCAGATTATTTTTGTTTGATAATGAATACTAAAATAACAGTAAAAAAAAGATTCCACCCCAGGTTTGTTCCTATACTTTTTTTTTACTTCTTCTAATTTATGTTCTCTTTGTAACATCACATCAAGTTTTCGGGGTTTTTTCCCTGAAATTTACACCTGCGTTAGAAAATAAAACAAAAAGAAGCCAAATTACAAGACGATACATCATTCGCTGGACTTTCTACTGAAATACAGATGGCCTTGAAGCAATGTGAGCCAATAGCTTGATGAATCTCAACAGCAATGAATTTGATTTGTTTATTTTGATATGTACGTAAGGCATTCTTCCGTTATCTTACGTTAGTAAATCAACTAGTGAGTGTTCTCTTGACAGCATGGCAAGAACCGACAATAAGCAACAAGATAAATCCTCTAGTAAAAGGTAAAACTTTGCTTAATATGATTTTTAATGTAATAGATTTATGTAAAAAAAGTCTAAAGAATTTGCTATTGAAAAGGCGCATAAGGGAGAAGTAGAAGTTCCTGGGTACATGAGAGAGGAACTAGTACTTGTTCTTGATAAAATTTCCGAGTATGTTTTTAGAAGCAATTATGCGAGTTCCAGATTGGCTTTTAACAGCTCTGAAGAAAAGAAAATGACGTCATCAATGCGAAAAATTTTGTTTTGTGTTTCAACCAATGATTAGATATTCGCAGGAAAATTACAACATTTTTTTTCCTCTGTCAGAACATCTTAAAAATGCCACTGTCTTTTTTTTTAATATCACGATAATTCTTAAAAGATGTGAACTAGCTTAAATTGTTAAGTTATATTATTGTCCTTTTTTTAAAAAAAGCTTGAACTATTTAGGGACAGACCTCGAGATTTTGAACCACTGTCAGATAACAAGTTATTTTGAGCCTTTTTTTTTTTAATTCAAACTTCCACATCACGCCATCGGGAGGACATATGGTCCTTAAGGATTCGATATGCACTAGATGCGGTTACATGGTGGTTCTTCAATAGAAACGATTAATACTTCTGTCCCAAAGCCGAGACTTTACCATCTTTCTGTGAGGATTGTTGAATTCTAAAAAATTAATTTGTGAGGATTTTCTTCGTCAACTTGTACTATACATTGAATATATGTGTTCGTAGAATATGCGTTTATACGTGGCCTTGAATGATATGCATAATTGATATTATTATGTAATTTCAGTTATGTATTCAAACAGTTTGATGTCCGTCTAACATCTTACTGGTAGATTGCTCCAAAATTAATAATTTAAAATTCCGGAATACATCTTATGGAAAAGTGAAATGTTGTTTGAACTTCTTGAGCTGAAAGAAGGAGAAGAGGGATGCTGTTCTCGATCGATATCAATGTAATGAAATTATCATTCAATTTATACATAACAAGATTTCTATTACCATATGCTGTAAGACTGGTCATCTAAAACACGCTACTGTATTACGCTAAGTAATATCATATTGATTAGGGATGGGTAAGGCGCATATAAATATTTTTCTATTTATGCAATTCCGCAGAACGAAAAAATATATATATGTTTTCTATGTAATAATTTTCATCCATTTTTTTTCGAATAATGAGGTATGAAGTTTTTGAATCAATTATTATGCCAGAACGCATTTTCCGCTTAGAAGATAAATTTTCCGACGAACAATTTTTGTACTCTAAAAGTCAAATTTCCAACAGGAAAAAATGCTGATATTGATCTTAAATTTTTCTTAGGTTTTCCTAGTAAAAGTATGTAATAAATACATTAATAAATTGAAAATATGTTGATGTATTAGTAATATACTATTTACAATTTAATAATGATTGCAATTTTAATTTACACTAACATAATAACGTATAATAATTTAATTAACAAAATGAAAGTTCAATATTTTGAACTTTATTGATTATGTACATTAAAATTTAAGGTTTTACTGATTTATTGTTTTTTATTTATTTTTAGCCTAATAAAATTATCTTAGCTTTCTGCGGTTCATTTAATAATACTTGAAACTTGCTTATTTATATTCTGTGTCTCGGATTAACAACAATTTATTAAAATGCGAAAATCCGATTTTTCAACCTTGCAAATTTTAAACTTACTCTCCGTCCTCTTATACAATATGATGTCTGTCTGTCTAATATAGTGACATGTTTCGGATAGCCAATCCAACAACTGTAAAAGCAATAAAAATATTTATTCGTATTTATATCATAGATATTTATATTTTTCATGATAATTCGATTGGATTAATAACTAGCTAGATCGTAAAAAAAGGTGTGAACTTTTTTATATTATTTTATTAGATAAGTAGACAGTTAAAGAATTTATGCTTTAAAGATAGTATGAATTGATTTTTTTTTTGGAGGGGGTTAACATTGGAGATGATAGTGTTCAAGATTTATCGATAATTCCAATTTTCTTACTTTCCGAAATTTATGGATTTTTTTTCTAAAATTATCAATTTTTTTCACTCGTTTTTTTAAAAATTTATGTGGGTAAACTTAAAATTTCTTTAAAACCGCCAAAGAATTTTTTTTCGAACGATAACTTGCCAAATGTAGTAAATTTAGCCAGTTTCAGTTACAACAATAAAAAACGAAAATTAAAGGTTTCTTTAACAAAACTTACTTTTTTTAGGTAGGTTGTTTATAGAAAGATTATATATTGTAATGGTTCTCGTGGCACAAGTTTGGGAAAATTTCTGCAGATGTCCCCCTCTTATCATGCTAACCATGGGCACGCGTATAATAATTTGCTCATGTTATCTTGTTGACAACATAACTAGAGTAGTTAGTTATTTGCATTTTAACCGGTTTGGATTATGTTAGGAGAAATGTAAAAAATTAGGAAGTGCTAGTAGATAGACCATCTAGCTCAAAGGGAATGGAAATGGTGAGAGTTGAAATTTTCATTTCGCTATAACGTCCTTAATATTAAAAATTGAAAAATAAATAAATTAGCCTAATCAGCGTCTCATTAAGAAGAACAGTTTTCGTATTTAAAGTCCCTCGATGGCTACAATTGCTCAGAAGTTAGAGGCTAAGCAAGGATTTTCAGGCCCTAATTTTGACATGCACTCACTGATTACAGGTCTGGTTAATCATTAGGAATTCACTTAAAATTTGTGAGGTTTTATTTCAAGTGTTAGTAGACTGCTTCTTTAAATATGACTAAATACTGTTGGAAAGATTTAATTCTTACTTTGCTATCCAAAAAAAATCATAAAACTGACCATAATAATAATCACGTAATTTACTAATTGCATATGAGTTATCTTGCAAAAGTATAAAATAGGTTGCTCCTCAAATTTTGAATTACATTTTGCAATGTTCATTATATGAAGAATAATTTTCTTTATAAACTTTTGAATATAATGTAATAAATATGTCATTATTTAAATGCATTCGTTAATCCGGATTTTTTGTTAATTTGGCGGTCCTTTGATTTGATGTCTGCCGCGTTGCTGAGAGTATGCTAAATTAAAAAAAGACAACCATTACAGATTTTACCCAAGTAAGGGTACTTGTACTAAATACATAAGAGCGATTACTCTCCAAATTTATGCAAGTTTTATTGACCATGTTCGCTAACACATGCGGTTAATACATAAATACTGAGAAATTATTTTTTTAAACTGAAGATTTAAAAATTCTTTTACTGCAATTAATAGTAATAATTAAAATATTCAAAACGCAACAGAGGAGATCTTAATTCAAACATTAATTAAGAAAAGCAGACGATTTTTTACCTACAATATAATTGAAAATTCAAACGATAAATTTTTACTTTTTATCAAAAAAAAACGATATTTACTGCATTTTATTGAAAAAAGAATTGCGGATGATAGTTAAATTCTTCAATTATTTTTTAATGCAGAGATAAATTTTTACTTTTTCCCAAATGATGCAAAGTTTTTGATTTGCTTAAAAACTTTAAAGCTTTTCTATAATATAAACTTTGTAACAAACTTATATTTGGTTATTATTTTTGTAATACGTTACATAAATATCCTTTATTTTGCAATAAATACCAAATTGTGCGATAATAATAAATTCATTATCTGTAGTTATTTCAAAGTTTAATATTTCTTTGTTTTTTTCCAATAATTGAAAGGCGCCTGAAAATAGTAACTTAAATGAAGAGAACCTTTTCTTTCCAAGTTGCCGATAGGATTTTTTTTTTTTTTTTTTTTTTTTTTTGCTATTTAAGATGGCGATTGTTTGGTCAACTTGACATGAACGTTGCGATTTTGTAACGAATTTTGAATGATTCTATCTGAAAACATATACTACATTTAACGTAACCTTGAAGATTTATATTAGAAGTTTCGAGAATCATCTTTCTGGTTATTTTATTTTTATTAAATTCCCTGAATTACATGAATTAAACGTTAAGGGTAGTTAAAATACATACAAAGAAGCCTTTTTTTTATATTGCAATAAAGAGTTGTAGATGAAAAGTATAGCTGGGAAAAAAAAGAAACACTGAGGAAATAAAAAGAAGAAACCTTTATGAAATGTAATATTTTTAGAGCAGACGATATACAAGTTTAATAACATAGCTTAAATAAAGATGAATTTTTAGGAAGAAAAATATTGAATAATTATGGAGTTTTATTAACTTTGTATTATCAAATCGTCTGCAAAGCAATTTTATTGAGTTTAAACGGCATTACTCATTATTCAAATGATTATTTGCTGTTAAAGAATATTTTTACCTAATAGAATTCTAAGAGAAAGATTTATCTACTTTATGCACGGGGCTACCTACGAATTATAACAGAAGAGAGGCATTAAGTTGTACCATAAACGCTTTCCCAATAGGATAAAAGCGGATCACAAAATCTTTCCGCTTTTACTCCGCCCAGTGCGAGCAGTTCCTTTCCTGTCGAGAAATCTGATGTGGGCAGCTCTGTTACACTTTTCATTTCCGACATCATATTACTATACAAAAATTGTTTCTTTTTATGTATTTTACGTACCTTTAAGTTTAACTCTTAAATTCAGGGACACCTGTATCTATTACTACGCACAATATATTAGTTCAAGAAATTAAATACATTTTTAAAAAAGCATGCATTTAAGGAACCGATTATGTGCTAAGAAAAGAAGTCACGTCTAAAGAATATCTTTAGTTTGAACGTGTTACATCGTGAAGCAACAACTTTTCAGTGTTTTGATGAAATTGATTGATAATTTGTTAAATATAATTTTAAATGATGAAAAGCTGTTAGAATAAAAAAAAGAAACCGACCGTTAAATGATGTTTAGCGTTCTTAGACACGAATTTGAAATATTGATGCTAGAAAATGGGTTGATGTATTTAAACTAAAACCTGCGGGAATGGTCTCCTTAAAATTTTCTGGGATACTCTTTAATAAAGGTGTTGTCCTAGTGCATGCCATGCATAGCATTGGCGTACAAAAGTTACGAAATATTAATATTTGACGTGAATTTAGTATTTTTACTGAATCTATCGTGTTATCCTTGACGAGTTATTTCGAGATCAATCCCTGACGTGCAGTTAATAGTATCCGAAAATCGAATTTGTATTTTAAATGGGGTTTTCCATCTGATTGAAACAAAAATTGGTTCCAAAACTACCTTGTAGTCACAAAATCCCATACCAAATTTGATGTATTTAAATAATTTCGTTTTTGAGTTATCGTGGTTAAATGTTTCTAAAATACAGACCGATGCACAACCAACCCTTAGTTTGTATTTGTCTCAAACTTTTATAGGTATCAACACTATAGATGTTAAATCTAGCTCCCCCGCGTTTTGTAGTTATCGCGTTAACTTATATTCGAACAGCCAGACAGACAGATTTCCTCAGTCGGATTTTTCTCAAAATTCGATAGGAATCTACGCATTTGGTATAAAGACCACATACCAAATTTCATCCATCTAGCTCAAAGCGTTTTTTCTGCGTTATCTTTATCACAGACAGACGGACATTTTCAAAAAAAAATGTGTCTTTTGAATTTGGGGATGTTTAAAAGGCAGAGATTCGTCAAAATCTCGTGTTCGAATTTTTTGACGGTTATTATACTTTCTCTACACCACGTATAGAAAAAAGTGAAATAAATTACACAGTTTTAACAAAAATAGTTAAATCTATTTTCTTTCATGGACTTATTTTTGAAATTTCATTTAATTATTTGGGTAATATTATGATAAAAAAAACTTCTTTGATCTTCATCATTTTTTGATATCTTAATAATTATTCTAATGGATAGTCTGTGGACTGTGCGGACCTAAAATATTATTAATATTTTGTAAACAAAAAATTTTGAGATCAAAAATTTCTACAAAATTCCATTAGTCAACATTTTACGAAAAAAATTATTAAATCTTCCATTCGTGATTTCCTTACTTACCACCAACGTTTGTCATCCTGGTTTTAATTTCTCAGACATTTTAAGTTCTTATGGAGGATAAAGTGAAAAGCTATTATCTTGATCAAACCGAAGTCTCATTATTAGCTGAGAAAAAAAAATGTAAATATAGCAATTCCCAGAATTGTTTTCCTTCTTAAACAACTTAAATACTGAGTAATGTTAAGTAAATAATATATTAAAAGGATGTAATGAGTAATTAATTTCAATATTCCATTCCTTTTTTTTTTGGTGAATGAAATTGTTTGAATATATGAATATTACAGAATCGTTAAAAATTTGGCTCAATACTCAAATATTTGATAGTTTTTCATAATTTTTCCCTAGATTATTCTCTTTTTTTTTCACTAATGAAATTGTTTTGAAGTATGTGAATCCCATTAATACTTTGAATTACTAGAAAATATGTCACATTTTTACTTCATGATAGTTTTCGGAATTTTTCAAATGGTGTCAAAAATCATTACTGTGACCTGGAAATAAGCTGCCATTAATTACTGTTATTTTTGCAAAAAGACAGTATTCTCTGACTTGCTATTGATTACATTTTGAGATGCACAAACAAAAAAAATTAATGGTTAATTTATTTTTTCTTATTTTTTTAAGGTATGCATTTTCATGTGTATTTTCAGCAAAATTTGAAGTCTTGACATCTATATATTAAAAATAATTGTGGTAAAACCAGTGGAAGCGGTCAGATCAAGATTTTCTCGCTTACATTTTCTGATACACTTGTCATGCCAAAAAACGCCTTACTGACACTGGCGTTCAATAGTTAACGAAATATTAACTTTGAAGCGAATTTAACATTTTTATTGAATCTATCTTGTAATGCTTGGCGAATTATTTGGCGATTAAACCCCGGCATGCGTTAATAATAATCAAAATTTGAATTTGTAATTTAGATGCGTTTTTTTCAATCGATTGAAGCAAAAAGTTGACACAAAACTACACTTATAGTCACAAAACCCCATACTAAATTTGATATATTTAAGTCATTGTGTTTTTGAATTATTACAAATTTCCTATTATACAAATTTCCTATAGTACAAACAAACAAACAGTCAACTCTTTGTTGGTTTCGGCACAAAATTTAACAGGCTTTTACACTGTAGATGTGTGCAGAATTTTATCTGTCTAGCATTTTCCGTTTGTAATTATTGTGTTAGCTTATATTGAAACAATCAGGAAGGCTGACTTCCTCCGAACAGAGTTTGCTCGAAATATGATAGAAATTTAAAAATTTGGTGTAAAGACTATATACCAAGTTTCAACCGTCTAGCTCAAAGCGTTTTTGAGTTATCTTTGATACAGATTGACGTACATTTTGTTTTTCGAACTCGGGGGGGGGGGGTAGAAAACGTAAAAATTCGTTAAAATCTCAAGTTCTAATTTTTTGACAATTACTGTATTTTATACTATTGGATAGTTGAATAAGTTCTCGCTGTTTTCCAACAGATGTCATTACCGGAACGGATTGCGTTAATTTATGAGTGACGCATCTATTTACAAGTACTATAAGCAAGTTTGAAATTCAGTGTATGTTATTTCGTGAAAGTGCAAGCACCTTTACTTTTCATTGCGATATATATGTCAAATTTCGTGCCAGAAAAAGAGTATTTGTGGGGAATTTTACTGCACTACTTTATTCAAAAAACAAACAAAAAAATCTGCAGTTGAAGCTCACAGAATTCTTGTTGAGACTTACGGCGACCATGCTCTGTCTGAAATAACTTGTAGAGATTGGTTTAGATGTAAAATAATGATTAAAAATAATGACTTTGATCTTGAAGATAAAGAACGCTCTGGCGCACCGAAGAAGTTTGAAGACCATTGGAATTGCTAGCATTACTTCATGAAGACTCATGTCAAACGCTAGCTGAACTTGCAGAATCATTAGAAGTTGATCCCACAACAGTTTCGAAACGTTTGAAAGCATTAGGAATGATTCAAAAGCAAGGTCATTGGTTGCCGTACGAGTTGAAGCCGTGGGACATCGAAGGGCGTCTTTTGACGTGTGAACAACTGCTTTAACGGTAGAAAAGGAAAGGATTTTTGCATCATATCGTAACTGGCGATGAAAAATGGATACACTACGATAACCCTTAGCATAGAAAATCGTGGGGTAAACCCGGCCATGCATCAACATCTTCAGCGAAGCTGAATATCCATGGTTCCAAGCTTCTACTCTGCATTGGTGGGATCAATTGGGTATAGTTTATTATGAGCTGCTCAAACCAAATGAAACCATCACGGGAGATCGCTACAGACTACAAATAGAGTGATTAAGCCGAGCATTGAATGAAAAACGGCCGTTATACTTGGAAACGCTTAAGTGGCAAGTCCTACCCCACCCACCGTATTCACCGGACATTGCCCCTTCCAACTACCACTTGTTCCGGTCGATGACACATGGCCTGGCTGAACAGCACTTCCGTTCCTATGAAGATGCCAAAAATTGGATCGACTCTTGGATAGCCTCAAATGACGTGCCGTTTTTCCGACGTGGAATTCAAATGCTGCCAGAAAGATGGAGAGAAGCAGTGGCTAGCGATGGACAATACTTTCAGTAACATGTTTTTAATTATTTTTTTAAATAAAGCATTAATTTTCTCAAATAAAAGCGAGAACTTATTTAACATCTAATACTTATACGGAAAAAAGAAAGAACCAGTTCCCAGCTTCAACTACTGATCCGATTTCACCCAATTTTTATTTATTACAAAAACGCATGGCTTTGGCAAACGCATGCCATCAGTGATTATCTGTCCCTCGCCATTCCTCGGTTTTGAGGTAAATCTTAAAACCTCTACTTCATTGTTCGTACTAAAAAAATCTCAATAGAAATTCTGAATTCTCATTCTCAGTGCGAATTTCGACAATTTTTATTTCCTTTAAATGTTTATGATGTGTGGATGCAGAACCGGCCTTCTCTATGAAAAGGCCCGGGTGCAAGAAACCATTTAAAACCCTAAATTTTTTGCGAAGTAAAAAAAAAATACGGAGACGAAGATTAACACATATTACTATTACATGTAGTAAAAACAAAATCAACCAACTGCAAGACTGCATTTTACCATTTGGAGCTTTTTTTAAAAGGCATTAATCAGTGGAAAATGATCTACCTTCAGCATTCTTAGCAAAAACTCCTTTGTGTTGTATAGGTCTATTTTTAACACAATACATTTTAAACTTATCCGTTATAATGTTTGGTCCTAAAAATGAATCACTTATATGCACTTGATCATATTTGCCATTGTCATTTTCGTTGTTATTTTCTGATTCAATCATATTTGTATAAACATTTGGTTCTTCAAAAATTTCCACAGTTTCTACACTTTCATTGCAAGAATGTGTAGTTTGTGAGGAACTTTCTTCGCCAGTTAAAGCTTGATTTTGTAACTTCTGAAGTTGAAGTAATTTCATTGCCTGAATTATTTCGTAGACAAGAAAGTAGTTATACTCATGGCTTTTTAAAATGTAACTTTTTTTTCCCTGCTAATTTTTTTAAGCCTAGTCTTGACACCCATAAGAATATTTCCTTGGCATGTACATGATTAGATCTAACAATATTAAACATTTTATAGTATGAATTATCAAAGTAATACATACAGTTTAATCTAGTAGGTGAGATAAATGGCCATACTTTAAGTTTATAATATGTTGCACGCTAGCACTCATATCGATTGTTCCAATTTAATTTCTTTCTCTCTTCTTTCCATCCCGCTATTACCGTTTAGAACATTATTTTAGTTCTTGATCATGTTGGGGCCCCGTTAATTGGATGGCTCCGGTGCATAACATCCGCTGCATCCCCCCCCCAGTTGGCCTGCCCTGTGTAGATGGTACATCAATGTCCTCCCCCCTCACTTCCGCCTCCATTTTCAAAAAATATCGGTATTAAAAACTTGCAGACAATCGCCTTCTTCAACAACATGACCGATTTCGCCCATTAAATTTCTCCACTTTGAGCGCATTGTTGATTAATCTGTTTAATAGGCATAATTTACACTTAGCATTTTCATTTGGTGTGTGATAAGATGTGGTTAATCAAAGTTGGTGTCATTATTAACTTAATGATATATATATAGTGTGTGGACAGCAGGTTACCGAAGGCGACTCTTTAGTATTATTTCTAAGAAAATTCCTCCTTTTATGGATTTAAATTTTGATACATTTCAGTGAATAATTAGTTCTGTTTGTATTAGTATTAGCGTATTAAATAATACATTTTAGGAAGATTTTTGTGCTAAATTGAAAACAGAGTCATATAAAGTATGTTTTGCCGAAATATATATTTAAAAAAAATGAAAAATTGACTGATATTTTGCTCCAATTCTATTCAAGATTATTTAAATTTGAATGTTATATTATAGAAAATTATAGAATATTCTCTAGTATAAAACTATATTATAATTATGTAATATACTATCGAATGTTATTGAATAGAACGTATAGATTTTTTTCTAGAATATCTGGAATGAAAACATTTCTCCTCAGCATATATTTGGTAAAAACATCTTTTGTCTGTAAAAAATTTTCCGAGAAATTTGAGAATGATAAAAACCTGTTTGTAATGATTCTTGTATTTTACTTAAAAATTTCAATAAATGGCAAAAATTTTAGAAAATTTTAATAGATTTAATTATTAAGAAGTTAGTTTCTAAAAAGCTTCAGTTCTAATTTCACTTCTTTTATAAAGTGACTAGACTCTTTCAAGGGTCTTGGTTTCCAATTGTTCATTCCAATTTGAAAAAATTATCTTTATTTTAAAATATACCAGTTTTTATTTACAAACGTCTAGTTCATTAAAAAATTTTTATCCAAAAATGTTCGTATATTTTTCTTTATTTTGAAATATGCCAGTTTTTATTCACAATTATCTAGTTCATTTTAAAAATTTATATTAGTAAGATATATAATTAAAAAATTAACTTCTAAAAAGTTTCTTCTCGACTTTTACTCTGTATAGAATGTTATTCTTTTGTCCAGACATTGTCGCTTAATCATTTTGAAGTTCAGTAAGTAATTATAAATTATATTGATTTTAAATCTTTAACCTTCTATTTCTGCGTTCGTTTTAGTATTTTTTATAACGTACTTCCTTGATATTTTATTTTTTGATTAAATTTTCTGATACTTTAGAAACTACATCATTTTCCACACACATAGTAATCTGCATGTCAAATTCAAATTCGTTTGCATATTATCAAAATTTTAATTTCGACGTTCAGTTATTTAATTTGATATATAATTTTATTACTATACTTGCTGATCTCAACAAAATTTGAAATCTACAGCAAAATGAACTGATTTTTATTATTGAGGTCATCCATTGGTTCATGCAATCGCAGGAGAGTATAAAATAAAAAATAAAAAAAGCGCGAGGAATCGGAGATAATGAACTCGTTTCTAAGAAGAGGGAAGTTGGGAGTTAATTTTGTTTGACTGTAGTAGGAATTCTGGTAACTTCTGCTGTTCTCGAATTCAGTAAGAGATCGTCTATTAGAGCTGTATCGTCAACAGCAAATTCTTTGGCCTCCTGTTTGGTAGGTTTATTTCACTTTTTTAAATCCTTTACATTTAAACTTTTAATTTTGAGAATTTTCTTTTAAATTTCCGATTTCATTATTTTACGTATTTTGAAGTTAAGGTTTTTTTTTATTATAAATGTGTTTAGTCATATTTTTAAAATTATTTCGATTAACATTTAACTTTTCATGATTTTTATGTTTTTTTCCTTTAGGAACAAATATTTTGTGTGAAATGTTATATGTTTTCTTTTTTGAATTTATTATAATGGCGAGAAAGAAATCTTAGAAAGTAGGTATTTTTTAAAATTTTATTTCGAAAAATAGTACCTTTAAACAATTTATAGAATTATGCGTGAAATAACGAAAAACAGACATTATTTCATCATAACTTCATGATAAACTCATTCGTTTTTCTACGAAATTTATTATTAAGCATTTTATTGCATTTTTTTTATAATAATACTCTAAAATCAGGAAATAAGAAAGAGTTATAAACTATATAGAAATAATCATGTAATTGGATATGAAAAAATTTTAACAGATTTTTTTTAACTCAGTGAAATTAAACATTGATCTCCTCGCAATAATTAATTTTGTTTAGAATTCAGTGAATAAAATTCAGTTATAGAAAAAAAATACATGAATTGTAGGATATTATCACACACAGAGACTGTTTTCTTACTTTTGGCCAATATTTCAATCCTAGATTTTTTTAAATTTGATATTTACCCATTTTTAATGCAAAAATATTGCGAATGGATTTATCTGAATTATATAGGTTTGAATACTTTTGACGATAGTATGGATAACAGGTTCAATTCAGTTTTAAATAGTATTCAACCACAAAAGCAAAGGATTTTTTCTTAATATTATAAAATAAAATCAATTTTCTTTTTTACATCGTACTACAGCAAAGAATAAAGACTATACAAGGAATACAGACAAAGAATAAAGACATCGTACTACAGCAAAGAATTTTTACAAATTAGAATTTTTATTTGTTTCTGGACTATTATGGATGGAAAACAATATTCGCATATATAATTACTTTCAATTGACACATTTACTCATAAAAAGCAAAGTTATTCCTACGAATTATTTTCATTCGCAAATCACTGCAGCGAGTTATCATAAAGAATTTACTTAAAAATTGAATATCGCTCGGCAAATGTTAGATTTCAGATTTAAAATTATCTGATATTAAAAATCTCAACGAATAATAAAGGTGCGTGTGTGTGTGATTTTTTGCGATAACTCAAAATTGATTTTTATTCCATATACAATTCGAAAGCTTGTCTTCTTAATAATACAAATCTAATTATCGAACACATTTTTTATGCATTTTGATATTTCTAAAAAAATTTTGTATAACTCTTAACAATAGATTTCACGGTTGAACTGAAGTCCAATTCATTTGAAACTGATCTATCAATATACAAATTTCTTCAACTGTTGCAAGCTAAGAAATAATTAGTCTTTTTAAAATTTATTTATTCAGAGAAATAAGAGAGTGAATTTACATTGTTTTTAAAGTTAAAAGATAGATTATTTTGAAAATTACGATTTTAATTATGGGACTTGATTCCATTAAGATTGATTTATATACATGTACAGAACAGATACAGGACAATAAAAATGATAAGTATAAAATGTTTTAACTGGTAATAACACGGTAATTAATCGGCACTTTTCTCTGGCGAACCATGTTTTGAATAATAAGAGCGTCATGCAAACGATTTTATTTTTGAAGGGTTAGAAAATGAAGGTTTTTATTTTTACAACTGTAGTAAAAACGTATTTTTTCTCTCGTTTTATTACGTATTCTTGGAATTCCCTATATATTTACTAAATCCATGCCTTCAATTTTAAAGGAATTGGTCTCGTTCGATTAAAAATGGTAATTTTTTGTTATTTAATTCATCATATTCTACTTATAAAAGTAAACGCATTCAGTTGTCAATGGGATGAAAAAAAAATTATTTTTTCTACATTCATTTTTCCCAACTGAATGGCTCTGTGGATCATAAATTGTTATGAATGCATTTGCTTAGAAATATTATGCTGCTGCTATTGGTGATAATCCATAATAAGCTTGTTTAACTTCGAACTAGAGTGAATATTTACATCTGGTTCTAAGATTCTGAATTTATCGCTGTGAAGCCAACTGTGTAAACAAGGTTTCTTATCTGCAATCTCTAACGGTTTATTGCGTGAAATAAGATACCACTTATACCTCCTTACTCATCATTTTGATCACCTAATCTTATCGTGAAAGATGTTCTTTAATTGTGCTTATTTAGTTCAGACTTTTCATAGCATAGATCGAAACATTTAAATATTCTTGTATAGATTTTAACGCTTCAGTGATAGTAGCGTTTGTATAGCCGTTTAATTTTTCTCAAAATTAAATTTACTTTTTGTAAAAAAAAATATTTAAATTTGGTGAAGAAAAATTCAGAATTCCAATTTTTACATTTTCACTGCAAACCTGCTAATATATTTATTAAAAAAAAAGAAATGAAAAATTAAATGGATATTTAGAGCTTCTAGTCTGAAATGTAGCAGGTTAATGTTTTAGGCTTGATTCGTGTCTCTTCGTTTTATTTTTAATTGCTTTAACTGCGATAACGAACACATAAAAAATAATTAATTTATTATCATCTCGCTTTGGTTGAATATAAATCCAGTAATTAAAACAATAAAAAGCAATATAAAATAAACACAAAACTAAAAATAAATTGCTAGAAGCTATAGAAAAAATTGTAATAAAATAAATTTGGTTTTACAACGTATATTTTGAATTTTAAAATAGAGTAAAAATAATGTTAACATTTTTATTAATTTTCAGTTAGAAATCTTGTTAAAATTGTAAAAATTCTCTTTCTTTTGTATCACCTTTTACCCAAGAAATAACTAAGTACCAATTTTGGTTGCTAGATGTTCAGTGGTATGCGTAGCATTTTGAACAATTTTTAGATTATCTATTACGCAATTTACAGATAGAATGCCAACTTATTGACAATATCATGTTAATAAAAATACTAATTAATTTTTACATAAAAACATTTGTCCTTGAATATCTTAATGTTGATGTGCTCTGGGGCGCAACCCGCAAGGAAAACTGTCTCTTATTTATGTATAACATAATAAATTTATAATATTAAAAATCTTTTCAACATTATTTATAATATTAAACATAAAGAATGCTAAGAAGTATTTTAACATTATGATAAATTTTTTTTAAAAATATGGTAAAATTTACTAAGCAACGATTTATTAATCAGTTTTTTAAATACTTATTGTGGGACTTAATTGTTATTTTCTTAGCATTTTACTTGTAATTTTAAAATAATATATTCTTTTTTGACTTCTTCAATCTTTATTTGCATTCATATGCTTTTATTTCAAGAAAAAAATTCTAAATATCATGTTTTCGTGTTGGATAGTTAGATCATAATGGTGAATTAACGCATAACTTTTTTAAAAAATACCGACAAAAAATAGCAGATATATTGCGGATTTCAATTAGGAACGTAGAATAGTAGCCATTCTGTATTTGAGTAATGATTAACTACAAACTGTTTAACTTTGAAGCTTATATTAAAGACAGTAAGAGTCGATTCTTTAAAAACTCTTCTAAAAATCAGAAATAAAAATAAAGCCAGAAAAGAAACTGGAAACTCGAAATCGGCCAAATGTCCCATATTTGGCCTTAGAAAACACCGATGTGTTATACAGTGTGTGAATGTGTGCGTGCACGGGCGTGTGTGTATGTGTGCGTGTGCGTGCGTGCGTGCGTGCAAACTTTGCAGTTTTATTTTCCTTTTATGTAAAACGCACTTTAAAGAATGCTAGTTAAGATCGGTATTTTTTTTCTGGAGTTACTGAAATTGTTATTTATGAAGAATGACTTTTGAAATCAAAGCACAAGGCCACAGAGTTTATAGATATAAACTTATTTTTGCTTAATATCTATTTAAAATGAAATAATTTTCACTCTCAAAAATTTCAGTAGAATCCTACAGTACAAAAATTAGTGAAGAACAAAATGAAATTCATTGCGATAGCGTTAACAACTTTATTCGAAGAAATTCCTGCCTCTTTCAAATACTACAAGGAAGAATTATGGAAAATATATTTATAATATTACTTAATTTCCTTAAAAATTTACCAATCTTTGTAGTAAATTTATTTCATCTCGCGCATTATTAATGAATATTTCAGTTGCCTCTTTTGTTTCGATATTTTATGTACTACAAGAGCACGCACGAACAAAAACAAGTTCAAGTTTCAGTCAGTTCATTTCATTCTCGGTCAAGTCAGGTGTCATTTCATTGACCTGCGCTTCTAAAACCGCGGTGTCGTAGTTTAGCTCCTCCACAACTTCGCTTGATAAATCCCCTCTTCGCTACGGTGTGGGTAGACCGAAATTACCGAGACATTTTCCAGGTATGGAAATCATTTTATTCCCAATCAATACCAAATTTCCATTAATGATTAGGTCATTGTGAGTGCCATAAAGCCTATGCACAATATCTTCTGATAAAGCGTCCTTGTATTTATCCCACAGCTGGAGGGGGTTTGATTGTCCGCAAGTGCTCACTAAAATTGCAACTTCTAGCTACTTTCATAGTCCGAGCTTTATTACTCCTCTTCGAAAGATTAGATTTGCGTTTTAATGTCCATTTCGTAAAACTATAAAATAAAAAAATTGAAACTTATCTAAAAAACGATGTACTTAAAACTATAAGCATATACGAAAAATATGTAACTAATATAAATACAATTCAATTACAAAAGCACGACTAAACTAAAAATAATTTATTTACATTGCGTGCCTGAAATAAAACAAAACAGCAAATCAAGGCCGTATTTCTTTAAAATCAAGTCAATCTTTTTTATTTATCGACCGAGATTGAGATAGCTACAACAGTATAATACAAATAATTTTTTAAACTTTTAATTAAAATGAAAATTTAGTTGTCAACAATAAGAAACACTGCACATGCGTGAATTTTTCTACGCCAGTTTGGGTAACACAATGCAGATTAGAAATTTTTAATTACCTTTATTCTGTGTTATTTTAATTCAAAAGTACTTCAAAATGAATCAGAAAGACCGATTAATTTGCAATGTTTCATTTTAAATGCATCAAACATTAAGAAAATAAACAAAATCATTTGAAATAATCGGTCGGAAACATGTTAAGCCTACCCCCTTTAGCGTGGGGGGGAAACAACTGGAGCATTACTCATTTCGCGATGGGGAAATGAAGATTTTTGGCGCGAAAATTAGTTTTAATTAATAAAAAATTAACCACACAATTAACCGGAATAAATTGTAGCCTATGTCCTATTCCAGACTTTAATCTATCTCTGTGCTAAATGTCATCCAATTCCTTTCAGCCATTCTGTCGTGGTTGACTAACAAATATCCATCCACACTTTCACATTTATAATAGTAGTATAGTTTTCAGCGAGGACATATTCTAGGATAGATTAATGGTTGGAATGGTGAAAAGTGCTTTGGTTTTCCTACATCGTCGATTTTTACCCTTTTTACTTTCTCGTATATTAAGTATAGAGAAAATATGCTAATCATCAAAAAATCGAACTCGAGAATTTGACGAATCTGGACGTTTTAAACTTCCCCGAGTCCGAAAAACACAAAGAAAGCTAGATAGATAAAATTTGGTATCCAGAGTACACATCTATAGTGTTGACACCTATTAAATTTTGAACCAAATCCAACCTTTAGAAACATATAAATGTGATAACTCAAGGATACAATCGTTTAAATATTTCAAATTTGGGATGAGATTTTGTGACTAGTGTAGTGTAGTAGTAGTGCAAGTGTAGGTGTGGTGAAAAGCTTATAAGTCATATAACAGCTACGAAACACGTACAATTGCTTTTGTCTTGTGGTCTTGTTACTCGGCTGCGAACCACAAGGTCCCAAGTACTATCCTCGCTCATAACAATCCGCTACAGTAAGTGTAGTTCTGTGTCATGTTTTTGTTTTAATCAGTTGAGAAAAACGTGTCTAAGGCACAAATTCGATTTTCGGTTACTATTAACGGCATGCCTGGGATTGATCGCAAATTACTCGCCAAGGATGCCACGATAAATTCAGTAAAAATGCTAAATTCATGCCAAAGGGTAATATAATGTAATTATTATACGTCATTTTCTATACAAGGCATTCATCAGGAGGACACCTGTATTAGAGTGTATGCGAGAAAGTTTTGGGGAAATTAGTCCCGCTGGTTTAATTCTGTACCCCTAGATTAATCTTCTAATTTTTGAGTGCCATTTTACTTTTATATGCCACTCCCTCGACCAACATTCCTTCTATGCAGAAAATTTTTTATTAATAGCATGAAATGTTTAAGTTGCCTTAAGAAATTAATATCTCCAGTTAATTTAATAAAATTTGTAAAAATAATTCTTGACTTTATATACCATTTCATTTTTATGATTCTTTTTTTTTCTCTCATTTCCAAAACAAATGAAAACGGCATTGAAGTAATATCGCGTTAGTTTATGGCGAAAGCTAGGTATTACTCAGTGAATTAATTCATAATTCATGCTTCCTATTTATCTGTTCGATTTAAATAGAAACTTCCAAATAAGAATCTTTGAAAAGGATTCAGGATTTTTTTTTTGAATAAGCTTGAAAGAAAAAGAATAAAAAAGTGTAGAAAGGTGACGCCTAATAAAGATACAGCTTTTTAGAACACCTATATTACTCATGCAATAAGATTAATTGTGAATGACTGTGGTAACCACCAACTATCAATCACCGTAGAATCTCTCAACTAACAATTCGTTCCAAAATCTTACTCGTAAGGCAAAAAACATCTGTTCTACCAAAACAATTTTTTACAAGAATCCATGTAAAGTGGGATATTGTGCGTAGTATTCAAAAAAACCCAGAGGGGGATGGTCTCCAAAACTTTCTCGCATCATTCTCTTACAAAGTCAAGCCAGAGAACGCCTTACATGGCAATAGTTTACTGTAGTTACTAAATATTAACTTTTGGAGTGAATTTAGTATTTTTACTGTGCTTATCGTGCCATCCTTGGCGAGTTATTTGGCGATTAATCCCTGGCATGCGGTTAATAATATCAGGAAATTGATTTCAGATACGTTTAACCAATTGACATAAAAATTTAACACAGAACTACAATTGCAGTCACACAATCCCATGCCAAATATGATATATTTAAGTCATTGCATTTTTGAATTGTTTCCTTTTAATGCTTCTAAAAGTGCAGAGCGACAGACAGTCAACCCTTAGATAGATCTGGTATAAAATTTGACAGCTGCCTGCATTATTGATGTTAAATTTGTATACCGGAGTTTATCTATCTAGCACTCTTTATTTTTTAATTATCGTGTTAACTTATATTCGAACTGACAGATTTCCTTTGAATAGATTTTACTCAAAATTAGATAGAAATTTTCAAATTTGGTGTAGAGAGTGTGTACTAAATTTCATCTGTCTAACTCAAAGCGTTTTTTAGTTATCTTTGTGACAGACAGACATTTTCCAAATATGTGTTTTTCAAACTAAGAGTGGTTTAAAACTTGGAAATTCTTCAAAATATCGAGTTCAAATTTTTTTTACGATTACTGTACACTCTCTTATACTACATATGCGAGAAAATAAAGAATCATTGTCATATTTCAAATTTACCTGAACCTGAAAAAAACATTATTCAAATCGTATCTATTACTTTTCTATAAACACTTTAAATTATAAACGCATCGATATAGAGCAATGAAATTTACTATGTCGTCGTATCATCGAAATTGAAGACTTCTATCTTATTTTGTACGAAACTCATCTACGAAATGTCTGTCTGTCCATCCATATATTTGTGAGCAAGTTGGCTCAAGAACGCTAAGAGAGAGAAGAATTAGAGTCAGCACATAATTTGACATCAACATTGTAAATTTGTAACGTTTTTAAAACATTTATTGAAATTATATCTCAACCTATCTTTACCCCAGAATAACTTCTAAAAATAGTACTGTACAAAATTGAATTTTACATCTTAAAATTCAAAAAATTATCTTTTGAATTGTATTAATTTTTTACCGTATAATTTTTTTCTATAATTAATCAAATTTTTAACAAATTATATGTTGCCCAAATACAACAAGAATACAGATACACAAAAATTCTGAATGAATATTAAACGTATCACGAACGGTAATATAAATATAAGAATTCTGGAAGAAGGTCCTGAAACATATTGACTTAAGTCCCTATTAAAGTTACAGATATTTTTTCGATTTTGTTTTACAATCGGAATTTCTATGGCTATTTTTTTAAAATGACAAAACGTGTAAAATAATGAAATAGAACTTCTCTCTTTAACACAAATCATCATTCTCAAAGTAGATTGCAGGAAAGCAAGCGATATATTTACTTAATTTTGAGAAGAACCTGTTAAAAATTTATAATTAAAATACTATTAACATGAAGAAAAATGCTAAATTTTTCATTGGTTCAGATTAGAAATTAGGTTACATTATTAAAAATTTATAATTGACACAGTATATCTATTTTTTATACTGATTTTATGGAAGCTGATAGAAAATAAAATAAAAATATATTATTATAAACAAAACGGCGTATATCGTCTATAATGGAATTATATATCTATCAAAGTTTTAAGTTTGAAACTATTTTGCTGAAGAAACTATTAAAACGAAGTTACATAAAATGCTGAATTGAAAATTTTAGCAGTCATTAATCCTGATTAACAGCTAACCATCAAAGGCGGCTAGTTTGAAATAAAACTATGGAACGAAAAAAAAAATCTTGTTTTAATATTTTGTCTATCATTCCTCATATTTGAATAACACTGATGCCATCTTGATTTTTAAAATGAATTTTTAATAGCTTTGGAGATTTGCATGTTTCTCTTTATTTTAAATCTCTTTTTGTCGTTTTCTTTAGTTATCAGGTTCAATACATATTGTTTATTCTATTATTGTTTTGCTTGAAAAAAAATTTAGTGCATCATTTTTAATTTTTAAACTTTTTTTATTATATATTCCTTAGTTCGCTCTTCCATGCGTTTGTTCATAAATATTGTGCAGTAATTACTTCCAAATAAATAAATTAATTTTAGTGTTGATTATTAAGCTATTACTGTCAATCTTTTTTTTTGTAATTTTATTCTTAGCTTATGGATTAAATCTACCGGTTTTTGGTTGTTTCGTTGCCAGTACAAACCTTTCCATCTTTCTTTCTCTCTCTCTCTCTCTTTATGTATTTTAGAAAGAAAATTCGAAGCCGACTAGTAATTATTCCATGATTCTGTTGTTGCACATCTTTTAATTTTACATTTTCCATGATTGAAATGTTCCTTGAAGGGCATTCCGAATTACTTTTTGGAACAGACGTTGAAAATTTTGCAATAGTTAAAAAAAAACTTTGTACTAAATAAAATTGTCTTTAAAATTTAGAAAATATAAAAAAAATCAGAAACAATGTGCATTGTGATTTTCAGGCATTAGACTGCTAATAATTGTAAATAACTGAGTAAACCTTGGGACACGGAAGAAAGCAAATATTGCCAATGCATTAGAGTGGCCTTGTCTCTTTATTTGAAAAATATTTGAAATCAAAAAATGTTGTAATGCTTTTTATGGTTATTCAATTCTTAATATTTCTCCCGTTTGTTCTGTATAGGAACCATAGAGACTATCTGTAGACACTTGGGAGATAAATGAATCGAGGATGAAAATGTTTGGTTTGGGTGGGAAAAAATCAACATTTTATTATAAAAATTTTAATAAAATAAGGAATTAAATGACAAAGCTAGTTTAGTTTATCATCTTATTTAGCCTTTTAGTAATTAGTTCAGTTTTTATACTCAGTTAAATTATTGTATCGTATGCCACACATTATCATTTGTTCTATTTTCTATTTATGAAGTGATAATTAAACGTATTTTTCTATTATACGTGTCAATATTTCTCTTATACGTGTCAGTAATCATGTAGTCTTTCCATTTGTAAACTGGATTGCCATATTAGTCTTTTTAATAAAAAAACGTTCGTTTTTTTTTTTTTTCTGTATAAATACAATAATATCGGTTTGATTTTTTTTTAAATATTTTACTCATATCTTTTAAGGTACTGATTTCAATAAAAAAAATTCATTTTGATAAGTAATTTAAAAATTTATTAGTACGCTAAAAAGTTGAAATTAATTTTTTTATTGAAAATCTAGAAAATCGAAAATAAAACATAAAAGTGTGAATCGCATACAGAAGCACTTTTAGCGAATTGGAATTTTAAATCATTCTTATTATGTTAACATTTAATGAATGTTCAAGGGCTTTCTTTTTTATATATTCTTTGTATATTAATTTTCTTTTCGAATTGTGATCAATATTTTTTAATTCTTTTTTTTGAACCCCTGATTTTCGTTTAAAAAAAATCATCTTTTTAGTATAACAATAAAGATACGCATTCATTTTTTTTTATGTTTTTCTACATCTCAGTTTTATAGAATGCAAAGTGCTTAAATTTGAAAACCACTTTTAAGCACCTTAAAGGTGCTTAATTTTGAGAAATGAGCCTTAAAAAGGGTTTTATTTCGCGAAAATGTCCTTGAAATTGCTTAATTTTCTCGAGACGTGCGAAAAATGTTTTGCTTTGTTTCCCCACATATTGAATATGAATATAATAATTCGTAAACATGGTACTAAAGGTTTGTTTACCGGATGTATCAAGAAAACAAAACCAACAAAAGGGAAAAATTCGGAGAAAGAATCCTGGGATTCGAATACATATAAAATAACGAACGCTTCATGAACCTTTTTTCTGTTCACTCTTT
>JAPMOR010097217.1:641482-682518 GCA_026543865.1 Argiope aurantia | reverse complement strand
TTAGAAGTTCTTAAAGAACATGTTATACGCTGATTGGTCCGATCAACGGAAAATAAGAATACAGCATGATGAATTTGATGCACCAGAGATATATCGAACATAGGAGAAGTTGCTTTAAAAACTCTTACAATCAAGCCTTTTTATGGTACGTTACACATCCAATCGGTTGTCATCCTCATTAATATGTCGTTTGGTCAATCTCTTAAATAACTTATTAAAAGGATTTTATTGTACGATATCGAATTGTTATTTATTCTGTATGTAAATTAATTTAGACAATTCCATACAATCTTGTACGGTGAGATTTTAACTTGAAGCTATAAATTTTCAGTGATCGCGCTTTCTTTCTCTGTGTTTTTTAATTGTCCCTATCCATTTGAAAATTATTATTTGTTCGACCAATCTCGCAAAATTTTGATTTCTACTAAAAAAAAAAAAAAAACTGATAGATTTTTTTATTTAAAGTTTTTTTAAAAAGTGTTTAAAAAGTTTTTCAAAACTTTTATTTTTTAGGGTTCAGATTCTATCATTTTTTAACGATTTTTTTAAAAACTTTCCCAATGAAATCTCTCTTTACATATAAAGGTTTGTTCTGATTAATAGAGCAACCGAGTTAGGAGCATGGAATTTGGGTAGTTATTTTGGGGGGTATTAGAGGCTCATTCAGAATGGATTTTTCAAAATCTTAATTTGAAGTTTAATTTTAAAAAATAAAAACTAAATTTTAATGTGTTTTCATCGTAACATCAAAGTATATTATCATACAAAAATTATTTTAACACCGTTATAAAGGTTTTAAAAAATTATCTCTTCAATGATAAAAAAAAATTTGCTTGAATGAATGCTTTTATTTCTTTAGTAATAATTTTTGAAAAATTTGTTTTGGGCATAATTTAAAAAATGAGTTTTATTATAATGAAATTCAAAGCAGTATCATTGGTCCTTTGATTCGTTGAGTCATGTTATTTTTCCGCTGTTAAAGTCTTGATAAAAGTGGGAGGGGGAGGGGTGCCTTTTTTGCTTTTATTTAAATTTAAAACATTTTAAAGCAGTTCATTGAATAAGATTCTTCATTTGATAAGCTTTGTTAAATTTTGAAGCAATAAACGTCTCGCGCTAGATTCAAAAAATGTTTTTTTTTAAATGCTTTATCTGGCTTTTTTTTATTTTTATCGTGCTTCTAACTACAGAGTTGACTTTTTTGAAACTTCATGAATTTATTTCCATTATATATGAAAACTGAGACTTACTAAAGCATTTTCATTTCTTCTTAAAATATATAATCACATCTTTTGTAATTTTTCGTTAAGTAAAAATTTTTGCTTATAGTTTAAAAAATAGCTTTTTATCATGTGAGAACATGATGTTGTTTTGTTTAAGGGGTTATGAAGCTCGAAATCGCGTAGGCAATGAATAAATCATAAATGCCAATTTTCATCATCATCTTTTAATCGCATATATTTTTTACCTGCTTTTACCAATATTGCATTATTATTATGTATGCTTCTTCGAAAGCAGATGCGCTTTTAAAAGGTTGATGTAGAACTATGATATCATAGCTGTTATTTCATCTCAAAATTAGTCGAGCTCCAAAACTTTGTTTGCCTGCTAGAAAAAATAAAAATGAAAGTTAAAAAAAAATATTATTATATATATATATACACTTTTAACGAATTCCTTTTCATTAATTGTAGCGTTATTTATTTAATTCTGTTTAGCACCAAAAATTATTTTATAATGTTGCTACTTGGTATAAAATAAATTAAAGGATTGTTTATTTTCATTTATGATTGCAAAAAGTGTGTTTAGTAAAAAATAGTAATACTTTTGCCGTACAACTTGATATTTCTTATGTTTCTGTGGTTCCTCGAGTGATTAAGCAAATATTATAACCGTCCATGAATTCAATCTCCAGATTTTAATGGCTGTGGCGATACTTTAGACATCTCTATTTGAAGAGAAAAAAAAAAATTAGATTTAGAGGAAGACACTTTCAAACTCATGAATTTCTTCACAGTGTTATAAAATAATATAACATAAGCAGGACTGTCATTTCTCAATTATTATGTACATTTCCATTATATGGCAAGTTTTTTATTTAGTTCCGTTTTACAGAAAAGAAAAAAAAAATATACAAATTTCCTTTTCTTTTTAGTGATTGGGTCCAACTATTTCGATATCAAAATCATATATCATATTTCACTTATCGGACTTGCTGCTTTTTGGAATTATCACATTTGCATCCATCGAATATATATTCCATTGACGGAATCCATCCAATCAAAGATGCAAATCTACAATTCTAATAATAAAAACCATTTGTCAAATATCATATAGCTTAATTTGTCTCATTTTTTTTGTTCTCGTATTCTCTAGCACACGAACAGACAGACAGACTTTCCGCTTACAGATTTCCTTAAAAATATTATTCATATTAATAATTTTAGTATAAAAAGGCCCACATATCAAAGAAGTTCTTGTATCTTTGTAGGCGCATGATCGCTTCATTTTCAGTGTAATGGTTAAAGGAAGTCTTCAAATTTTATAAACATTTGGAAACTTAAATAAAATTCAAAGACATATTTTATTTATATGATGTCCATATACTTTAAAAATATCAAGCGTAATGTTTCTATTTCTCTAAATTCAATATTTATATGGAATCGTTTTTTTTATTTGGAATAGTTACTGTAATTACTTTATCATTTGTTCCTGCAATATATGAATTAATCGTATTATATCCAGATATTCATTAATTGTTTTTAATCAGTGTTTAAAGAATTTTAGATTGAAGAAACCGGAAATAAAGGAATGATAAAATTTGCCGTTTTATGATGATGAATCGAACTGATTTGAAATTGGTGTTTGAAACAGGATTGATGAACAAAAATGACAAAAAATCATTTATGAATTTTATTGGCAAAGAGACAGTGACGGATTTCCAGTTTGTATCTCAGCTCTATGGTCTCTGCTCAGGTCACTAGTTTGAATAGGGATCTCCAACAATTCGATTAAAAAAACTTTATTTTCCTTGTTGCCAAATAAAGAAATTTTTAAAAAATAAGAATTTTGTGAAAATGGTAAAATATTGAAATAATATTATTTAATCAAGTATAATTAGTCAAGTTCCTCTGTGTTTTATTACTTTCGCTATGAACATTAAATCTCTGCTTCAATAATATTGTACGCAAATATGCATGCCGGACAGTTGGATACTGTAATATATAAAGATAAATATATTTTCACAAAGTTAATAAAATAAAAAAAATATAAAATAATACAGTAACATATGAAAATTTGTAGAAAGATGAAAGCAAATTTATCATCTTATTAAAAGAAATTTATCATGTTCTGTCTAATGCCTCAAAGTACCTAAATCAGCCACTATAGAGAGATATTATTCGATTATCGATATTAATTTAATGCTGCCTCTTTTTGTTGCAATACCTCTCATTGCCATTAATGTTCGAAACTGCGGAAATCTTAATTAGAGAGTTGTATTGGTTATCCAGCTTCTATATTTGTGATTTTGAATATTGTGATCAAATGTAAATTTCACTGCATATGCCATTTGTTTATAATATATCGAATCAAAAAAAGAAATTTTGAAAAATGTATAATAAAAAGGCACTTTTCTATTTTCATTTATTTTTCAAAATATTTCAGTACATTTAACAAGATATTTTTAAAATTAAATAAGAGATTGAAATACAGTAGTTTGGAATAAATATTTAAAAATAACAATAGAAAAATATTTTTATTTTAAAAATCAGATTAAGTAGCCGTTTTAGAAATCGAAACCGATAATTGAAATTCAAATTATTTCGCATTTGCTTTTTCTGCACTGTAAGTTTCTGTGGATGTTAATAATCGAAACCAAAAACTTCAATATAAAAACAAAGGAAAATAAATTAATCTGACTTGTAGGAAAAGAAATAATTTTGCTGATCAGATGCACGATTTGAAGAGGGGTAAGATTTCCAAAGTTTATTCGGTCCTTTCCTCTAAATTGTAGCTTAATTCTTTTTTTTTTAATTTTGTAGCTATATTGACAACAACAAAAAACAAAATGTAATTAGTTAAAATATTAATAAAATATATAGATTAAACCATCATCAACTTTGTCTGAGTAAACTCGTCTCTTCAGGAACATAATTTTTATGCACTAAGTTTTTTTAAAATTTCGTTATGACGTCTCGAAATTTAAAAATTATTAGAATAAAAGTGGCAACAAAATATTCCGTGTATATGTTAACGGTTAAACCGCGCGGTCTTGTGAAGTTTGTGTTTATGTTTTGATCAGGATTAACAAATTCTGAACTATCTTTTTTTTAAGCGAAAGAAATGCATTCCTAAACTCATAAATATTAATCTAAAGCCCCGTCTACATTAACATGTGAGTTGCTTCTCTTATTTTATTTTATAATATTATACATTTTAATATTATTAGTCCCGTCATTCTTTACCGTATGTCAAAAATATTTGAATTTTCAAATGATAGTATGTGATCTATGGTATAGATTATTTTCGTTTTCGAAGAAAATAAGCGATCCTTGCTTATATTTTATTCTCTGGTAATGAATTACTATGCATGTAAAAACATTTTTTAACCCAAACCATATATGTTTTGAACATTTCTTTTGCTTATTATGAATGTTTATTTTTTCAATAATTCTACTATTTAAGATCCTATGTAAATAGGTCAATTTTAATACCAGTTTTAAGTTCCAAAATTCGTGAAAAACATTTTTAATTTTATTCTTTCATTTTATTTATTGGTTGTTTATTTTTTAAGTTTCCATATAACCTCAACTCAAAACACTTTAATATATATATATATTTGAAACTGTGTATGATTGTGTACTGTGTATAAAACTGTGCATCAGATTGTTATGAAGCAAAATGATTGATTTAAAAAAAAGCTGAAACGTCTGAGGATATAGGATTTCTTAGAAGAAATTGGTTGGCTTTGAAATAGGAAATTCTTTATTGGAATTTACCAAAACTTCATTATATTTTTAATTTTTTATCAAATGAACTGAAAAATTTGCACATATAAATCTAAAAAAAAAACTTGTTTTAAATAAATAGGTGATTTTCTAGTTCATCCACTATTAATTATTTATAAATGTTTAATATGCACATTTAAAAAAAATTAAAACTAAATGTTTATCATAAAATTGAACAAAGTAATTTGGGATACTTTTTTTTAGTTATGAATAACTAGGAAAAATGATAGTAGATAATTAGATTGCTTTCAACTCATGTAATATTTCCAGATTCTGTATTATATTTACTAAAAGCTAAAGATTAAATTTTATAAGTTAGATACTTATTAATTAATAGTGAATTTTTGGTAATAATTTTGACATCTTTATTTTATTTTATTTTTGACATATTTTGATATAAATAGCATAAAAAGATACTTGTTTTCTTGTAAGTTAGACGCTTGCTCATAGGGTTGCAGTATCAATTTGGTTTTAGTGCGACATTTGGCAAGTTTTGGATTTTTCACCATTAATTAACTAGTACCAGAAATTAGTATGAATTTACTTGACTTATTCATGAACTTTGATGAATTTGTACTTTTATTTATAAATGATGTAATAGCCCTTTTATTCACGCAAATATAAATTTTCTGAATTTTTATAATTTATATAATTAATTTACATGCTTAAGATCTACAAGGATTAAAAAATTTATTTTTTAAAAATTTGTCATGGATTGCACTAAGAGGAAGAGATGTTATTGGAACATCACTGTGTACATACAACTTATTCTGAAAAATAATTAATACTTTTCAATTTATTTTGTAAGATAATTATACATTAATAGAAATACTAAAACATACAATATTATCAATGAAAACTACTAACACAATCTTAAAATATGGAAGAAAAAAATTAGAAAAATAAACAATTTCAATAACTAGTAATCGTCAAATAAAGCTAGCGCCTCAGAAATATCAAGTTCTCTGCAAGGCATTTAGACTTTAAATACAATCTTCAAGCTATGAAGAAACATTATTTAAATTAACTGTTTAAAAGTTAAGAAAATCATTCTGTGTTAGAAAATATATGTAAAATTCTCAGAATATGACATTTTATTACCATTTATTTATTTATCATAAAATATTTTCAATGGATTTGTTTATGTAATGTTTTTAATTACTTTCAACACTGCAGGATAATATACAGCTAACTTGTATTGTAAAAATTATTTTTTAAATTGCTTAAAATTATAAGTTTATATTCATAAACTGTTTTAATGTTTTATTTTTGTTACTCACATTAAATATTTAAATGAAGTAAAATGTGCACTTTGATATTGATTTTAAGTGGTTGTTATTATTAGAGAATTCACACAAATTTACGGATCAGCAGACGTTCATTACATTGGTGATTTTGATATAGATTTCATCCGACTTTAACTATATGCCAATTTTCACCCATCAAGCTTGTTGTGATTTTTGAATGTTTGTGTTTATGTCAATCATAGATTGCACATAAAATTTTATACAGAACTACTATTTCAGTGTAAGAATTACATGCCAAATTTCATCCATGTAGCTAATTCTATTTTTGAATAATCATGTTCTTGAATAACATAATTTCAGTAATAGATTTATTCTAACTGAAAAAGACCTAAATTATGGAGATTTTTTCAAAATATTTGATGAAAATTTTTTGACAATTATAAAATTTTCTGCATATACAAAAAATAAAGTAATGAAATGATTTTATATATCATACATTAAATTACAGGAAAGAAATCTAAAGTTTTTAAGTAAAACTATTTTAAAAAAATATTTAACTATTCTTAATTAAGAATTGAAATTGTTATTATTATTTCTTCAAAGCTAAAAAATTTTATAATCAAAAGAACAAAAGGAAAATAAAACTATTTCCTGATAAAATATTTAACCTGTCAAAATAAGTAGATTCTGTTGTGTAGTTATTAATTGTCAGAAAAATTTGTTTTAACCATTTAAATTATCTGATTTTTATCACAAGAATGAATGGCATTCGAAATAAATATATTGTAACAGAAAACTTTTTTTTTTTTCCCTTTAAGTTAAGTGGGTTTGAAAAAAAAGACAAATTTTATATCATTAAACTGAAGCAAGTAAAAAGATAATTGCCATTTGAAAAAAGTGTGTAAAAATTGGTTCTCAGTAAAAATACTCATCAGAAAACTTTTAAAATTTTGGAAATTTAAAAATTTATTGATTTTTTGGAAAATTACTTTGAATTGTACATTGCCATATTCTATTGTTTATGCTTGCCAAATGTGAGGGCTAAATTTCAGTATTACGATCTGTGGAGTGCCAACTTATACATTTGCTTTTATTATTTTATTACAAAGCGTGTAGCATGATGAAAAGTACTTAAATTTGAAAATAATTTTTAAGCATCTTAAAAGTACTTACTTTTGATAAATGCTTATTTTTCTTTTGCTTAAAATAAAAGTGCTGAATTTTCATGAGAAGTGCAAAGACAGCTTTTGTTTCTTCCTACGTTGAATACAATAATTAAAAAACATGATTGTAAAAGCTTGTTTATCAGATGTATCAAGAAAAAGGAAGAATTTGGACAAAGGATCCATGGTTCCAACATACAGGATGGTTATAATTAAAGTTCCACTTTGATATGGTCATAAAAGGAAAATTACTGGACCAAATGTTATCAAACTTGGTGATGATTTAAAGAAGGTAATAGGAATTTCTTTTCTGCCAAAAAAATAATAATAATAATTTAAAAAGTTCAAAAAATTATCACCAAAGTGGAAGTAGCACTATATGTAATATTATTAAACAAAATAAGACATGAAGACATCAGTTTAATCGTTTCTGAAGCAGAACTATTCGTGGTGTCATGCAAAACTGCAATGGCTTGTAACTGTCTTATGGATGGAAGAAGCAAGTAATTTATGCTGTTACGCTTAATACATTTTAAACCAATGTCTTCATGTTCTATTTTGTTTAACAATATTGCATACAGTGCCATTTCTTCCCTAGTGGTGGGTTTTTGAACTTTTTATTTTTTTGGCAGCAAAAACTTTTCATGACCTTCTTTAAACTATTACCAAGTTTAGTAACATTTGGTCCAGTAGTTTTCCTTTTATGACCAATTCAAAGTGGAACTTTAATTATAACCACCCTGTATATTAGGATAACGGTTAATGAGCCTTTTATTTTTTCCCTCTCTTTTTCTTCAACAATGTGCATTGCCATATTTTGAAATACTGGGATAGTTTTTTCAGAAGGGATATTACAATATATATAGTATGCCATGCTTGTTGAGACTCAAGAAATGTTTCAAAAATATTTTTAAAGAAATGTCTGTAACACTAAAAAATTGTTTAGTATTTGAGATGTTCAAGTATTCATTTAAGTTATATCTGATGAGTGTTTGTTTAACCTTTTATGTGTTGTAAAAGAAGAATATGCTATTGATTCGATTAAGAGAAAATAAGAAGACAGCAGGATGAATTTGGTATTCCTAAGAGATATTTCGAACATGGTAGAAGCTGCTGCAAAAACACTTACATTGAAGTCTCTTTAGTATGTTTCTATTTGATCATCATATCATTAATATTTTGTTATTAATATAAGTAATCTCTTGAATTACTTATTATAGAGATTTTGTTGCATTATACTGAATTGTAATTAATTGTGGTGTGTAATTATGTCAGTCGATCGCATAAAATCTAGTATGATGAGATTTTAACACTAAGCCGTAAGTTTTCAATGATCAGGGTTTCTTTCCTGATGTAATTTTTAAATATTCCCATCATTTAAAAAATATTATTTGTTGATTAATCTCTCTGAATTTTAATTTTTATCAAGAGAAAAGAAACTGTTCTGACTATTAAAATTTTTAAAGAAATAAAAAAAAGTTTTCCAAAACTTCTATTCTTCAGGGTTTAGATTCAAATCTGTTATTTTATAAAGATTTTTTTTCCTTCTTTTTATATAATTTATAGGATTTTTTTTCCCAATAAAATCTTTTTACGTAGAAAGGTTTGTACAGACTGAAAAAACAATGTGCAGCATAAACCAGTGAAATTAAGAGCATGAAATTTAGAAAGTTATTTCTCAAATATTAGGGATCCATTAAGAAGTTCAAAATTTAGTTATAAATTTAATTAAAAAATAAAAACAGAATTTTTATGTGTTGTTGCCTTAACATCAAAGTATCATCGCACGAAAATTATTTTTACACTATTTTAAAGGTTAAAAAAATAGCTTTTTAATTATACAAATTTTATTTGACTGAATGCATTTTTTTTCTCTTCAGTTTTAGCAATATTTGATAAATTAGTTTGGACATAATTTGTAACAATGATTTTTATTATAATGAAATTCAAAACAATATTATTGCATATTCAAATTGTTGAATCCTGTTATTTTACTCCTGTTAATGCTGTGGGAAAAGGGGGAAAAGTAAAAAGAGAAAAAAAGTTTTGATTTAATTTAAAGTATTTAAAGCAATTCATTGAATAAAATTCTTTATTTGATTAGTTTTGTTAAATTTTAAAGCAAAGCGATATATTGTCTCTAGCTGGCTTCAAAAAATATTTTTCATTTTGCTTCTAATTGCAGAGCAGGTTCTTTTTTAAATATATATATATATAAAGCAAGTTTTTATTTCCATATATTAAGATATATAAATTCATTGAATTTTTTTTTAATTTAATATTTTTAATGTTTGAACAGGTTTCTTTATAAAACCATTAGAATTTTGTTTCCAAGTCCATTTTTTAGAACATTGCACTGATTTTTATATTTGCATTTACGTACATATTTAATGCTGTTTTACATCTTTAGATGCAATTTTCTGAAATTTTAATCTTTTAAAATCTCTCATTAAAATCGTTTTTTTTTTTTTATTTAATTTTTATATATATTTTGTCTAATTATTTCTCAATAAGTTTTGCAGCTCCTCTCAGAAAAAAAGTAATCTATTCATTAAGAAATGTTTTAATAGCTGTTTTATTGCTTCACAATGCAAAAAATGTGAAGTTTCATGTTATTTATCAATCAAATCTCAATATTTAAAAAATATATAGAAATATAGCTTATGTTTTAGTTCAGGAACTAGATAATATTTAACTTAAGCTATCTGAAAATTTTTAATCAAATCATTTAATAAACTTCTAAACTAGAAAAGTTTTGCTTTATACCTCTTTTTAGCCACCCCTACCCCAAAAATAAAGAGCATTTTTTCCAATTTTTAAACAAATTTTACCATTTAATTAATACATTTTGATATCATAGAAAATTTTTGTCTCTTTTATGGAAATATTCAAAATATAACTACATTTTCAAATAATTCATCTAAAACATAGTCACATACTTTAAACATTTTTAAAAAAAAGGCCTATACTAAACTTCAGAAAATTAGAAGTAATAAAGCATTTTTTTTAATACTCCACTCATTCCTGGTAGCTTCTATACTTTTCTATTAAAAAAATTATGTGAAAAACTTATTTAGAACATAGCATTGCTCTGTTGTCAACTTTGTGGTTGTTTGCCAGTCTTATGACCATTCTGGAATGCTTAGCTTTATAAGACTGCAAGTAAAATTTTTAAATGCAGCGAGTTAGTGCAGGGGGAAATTTACACTTTCTCTTTCAGCTTTGTCGAATCTTATTTGTTGTTGCATATATAAAAATCAAATTCCAACTGTTTGGTCATACTATGCTTCAATATCAATGACATTTACAAAAATGATATCTCCTTCTAAATAAACTGATAGTTTGTTATTTTAAAAAAGATATAGAGAAATATAACATCTTGATTGTTAATCTTATAAAAGTTAACTCAAATTTGTGGTGTTGATATTTCCCCTCCCACCATTTTTATTTTGCCTGCTAAAACCAAAAAGACATAATTTGTTTTACCATAAAAAAAAACTTTTTCTAAAAATTATGCAGATACAGAAATAAATATTTAAATTTAAAAAATATACATATAAAATTATTATTTTTTTAAAAATGCAACAAAAACTATGCATTAATATAAAACAGAAAATAATTTAGGCTTAGAAAATATGCAGGCTTAAATATGCATACTTGTACAAAGATTATTACTTTTTTGTCTGAGGTAAAGTGCTAAAAGTACTTAATTTTTGCTGCATTTTCTCACTACACACCTTATATTGTTATAGGTTAGTAGAAAATTAGATACATTTCTGTGTGTGTTCTATGCTTAATACTTAATATTTATCTTTTAAATGTTTTTTTTTGTTGTTGTTTTGTTAAAAGAATTTAAAAAGTAAATATTTTTTAGTGAACAGATTTCATGTAAAATCATTTGAATTTTCCAAAAGTTTCATTTGGGATTCTTTGTTTACGTAGATTTTGTTGTTTTATCAAAAATATATAAGCTTAAAAATGTAAATTTTAAAATAGTATTTAAAAAGAAACAAAATATTTAATAGAAAAGCAGATATTAAATAAAGGACTCTTTTTCTTTGCAAAGTACTTGTGTCTTAACCACATATTATCTGCAAATTTTAGGCTTAATTCCATGTTATTGGTGACCATTATCAATAGATTAACATGAACGTCTTTGGCAGTTAATTGGTGGAATACAGAAATGTGTAAAACACTACACAAAAAAAGTATCCTTTTCTGTGTAAAGAAAAGGGTACTTTTATGGAGAATCATTATGAAATACTAAAACACTCTTATGACAGAACAATTTCAGTGTGCTTTTATTTTTCTATGTGGTGTCTCCACTTAGAAAATTATTTTCTGAAGAAAAAAGAAAAAAACTTGTGGAGAATTGCAAGATTTGTAGACTTTTAATTGAATATTGGATTTTTGAAATGATTCTGCATTATACAATTTATTTGGTAAATTGCATATTTTTTATTTGATATGTGGTCACCATTATGTATTTTTTCTCCTCACTTTAGACAAAGAATGTCTCGTGCTAAAACAACAGACGCTTTCAGCGAACTTCTAAATCCTGTCAAGGACCCTGAAAGATCATTTGCTATAAATATTGCAGAATTGTTGCAGAGTTATGTCAAGAGTGTAAGTATTTAATTATTGTTATTATTATTCATTTCGATATTAATATTTTCTTCATTTAACTAGATAATGGTGAATATCATGACCGCTACAATGATAATGATACATAAACCTAGAAGTGATAGATTTGTTTATCGGATATCAGCTGTTAAATTGCCCTCACCAAACAGATTGAAGAAGTGTGGGTAGTACGGTTTAAGAACGCTATAATTCTTTGGGAGAGTTAATAGACATAAGCTGATTTGCTATATGTTTATTTCAAGTTGAAGGAAAATGAAAGTTGGATTTTCCCTAATAGAATTGATTTTTCTTTGAATTTTAATGATATCATTTTAGTAAAATTAGTACTTTTTTTGTGTGGGTGTATATGCCAGAAAATAAATATTATAAATAAATTTCAAGATTTAGCAGACAAGTATAATATTGACATTTGCTATAACTTGTAGATCTCTCAGTTTAAAGCCAACCAGAGGATTTTACCTTCAGTTTTAAGTTAAATGCATAACTTCAAAGTCTGAGATAGCTTTATACTGATATTAAGTTCCATAAAGTTGTATATGCAATATTATTCATAGTTTTATAAATTTTAAAGTATCAGTCTCATTTCAGATTGGAATAAATTTCACTTCTTAGTTTTTGACTTAAATTTTAATCTTAAATGGCAATAAATAAATAAATAAAATTAATAAAAATAATGGTTAATAAATGTGAACTGAAACATAAAAAGATTTCTAAAAGCTTTGAGTTGAATTTTTTATATTATTAAAAAATGTATATGGTTCTTTTAATAAGCCATTGTAAAAGATTTTTCTACCTCATTTATGCCACAATCTTCATTTGCAAAGCCTTGCTATGAACAAACATATTTCTTCTGATTTCTTTCAAATTTTATCAACCTTGAGATCAATTTTCTTTTATGTAATAATTCTATATTATTTTAATATCTCAAAGAATTTTTTTAGAGATTTAATCATTTTATTATTCAGCTAATCTCATAATTTTACTTTTTGATGTTTATATTTGGCTCAATTTATTGTTTTATGAATTTACTTTTTATTTTTTGAATCCAAATTTTTGTTATACTTGTGTTAGTGTCTTCCAAATTTAAAATACAAATGTATATACATTAATTAAAATTGTTTATTCTTGATGCTTATTTTTTTATATTGTAAAATTAAAACTACTGAAACAAACATTTTCATGAGTTTTGTTACTTTAATCCCATCAGGACCAACAAAATATATGTGTAATATATATATATGCACAATTGTGTTGGATTCTCAGGGCTAATTGCACATTGGGGTTTTAGAATAAAATGATTTCTTTTAAATGGCAATTATAATGTATCTCCCCCCCCCCCTTTTTTTTTTTTTTCCAATTTTGTCTTTAATCATTTGGGGTGGGAAAATGTCTGTAAAGGTTTTACATTTTTGCAATATATATATATATATATATATATAAACAGAAATTTGTCATTGTTAAAGTGTTAAAAAAAAAGCTATTATCTTTTGAAATGCATAAAACAGCAATGGAATCACAAACAAATGCAATAAAAGAGTAAAATACAGGAAAATGAATGTAGTGAAAGGGATCGTGCAATGCCATCTAGAGTCAAAACTAAACTTGAAATGATGCATAGAAAAGATCAGAATGTCTGTTCAGGCAGGGCACATTTCCTCAGAACCGCGAATTCCAGTATTTTACGGATAACATTTTATTATTTTTGTGATCAATTATTTTTTTTTCATATTAAAATTTTGCATTATATTCAGTATCTCAAGTATTGTTGATAAAAATTGATTTATTTTATTGCTCAGTTCATTATATTTAGTTTAGCTTCTGCTTTAGTTATATTTAGCTTTAGTTATATTTTTGTCTGATTTGTATCATTATTAACAGAATTCAGCTCCTCCCCCCTTGTTTTCAGAGCATGTACAAAGTCTTTTTTTGAAACTAAGGAAAAATTATCTTTGCCTATGATTTTCATATGAGCTGTATTGAAGGATAGATATTATATGCTTGTAGAAATTATAGGAATCTGAAACTAAAAACTATTATATGTCATATAAAACATTTACATTGTAATGTATTAAAAGAATTTTTATTTTTAATGGGAGAAATTTTATTTTTGTTAGGTCTTAGTAATTATTTAAAAATTTCTTTTAAAATTATACACTTAGTGATTTTTTAAATCATTAACATTGGTTAAATTCAATATTGATTCATTGAAAATGAATGTAGGTAGTTATGTTAATTATGAAGCAAATTTGAATGAAAGAGCTAAAAAGAGGACGAAGAAAAAATATGAAGATCTTAAGAATTTGTAGTAGAAATATTTAAAAAATTACTGGGAGAAGAAAAATATATATTTTCCACTAGGTATTGTTTTTGTAGGAGAACTTCCTTAATGTTGGATTTGCTATATATAATTTTAATTTTTAAAAAATTTGAAGTATCGTTTATCCCTAAAATAAAATTATTTTGTTTGTTTCTATTCAAATTTATTTGCATTATGATATCTGATTTGCATTATGATTTTTATTTTTAGTTTCTTGAAGGCTCTGTTAATTTTAATTCAGCAGCTTTGATGATCCAAGGAAGCAGTAGCATCTATGGCAAAAAGGTAAAATTCTTTGTAAGAATTCATAGCCTCTAAAATTTAAATATAGTTGTTAATTTGAATATTTAAAATTGAAAATACTGATTTTAATCTTATTTTGCTATTATAAATTTAATACAATTATTTAAATTATAATAATTGTATTATCAATTATTAACATATTATTATGTTCAATTATTACTATTTTTTTAGCATATGGTGTTTTATTAATATAATTATTGCTAAACATAAATATGTAGCTCCAGAATACCAGTTTTTCTATGAAAATTGAATCAAATTTTGTGTACATAATACCTGTACCATAATTCACTGTATTTTTTGTGTAAGTTTTGCATATTTGACATACTTTTTGGATTATTATCATTTTATTAAAGAAAGTTTTATTTGGCATATTTTATTTGATGTAATTAATGAAAAAATTCTGTACAGAATATTATTTAAAAGCCCTAAATTTGTAAATGCTAAATTAAAAATTAACATTTTTTTTTTTTTTTAGAAATTTACTATTATTATTCTTTTAATATTAAGAAGCATAGCACTAGAGACTGAAATTTCTGTGTAATTTTTTCAGAGAATTTCTTAATAACTTGGATGCTTTAAATGAAGAATTGTGTCCCCCTCCCCTTCCCTGTATAATTCATGAGCAAATGGGTTTAAAAGATAAGATCAGAAAAAATCTTTTCACCCCTCTCCTTTCCCAACCCTGTACTTAAATTGATACCTTACAGTAAAATTGAATGAAGTAACATGATTTGCTTTTGCCATGAATGCATGCATGTATGCACATATTTTTTAAATATGGTTAATGAATGATTAAATTACATGCAAAAACTCAAGTTAAGATACTTCTTATTAAATTCTATAATACACTGACTACATTTGTATTATTACTATTATTCAAAAGTTAGAATTTTACAATTTAAAATGTTTAATTTAGTGTTTGGTTTTGACATTTAAAGTATGTTTGTATTTTCTGAAAGGTTTCTATTTTTGGGAATGCAACATTACTTTTTAATGAATATATTATTTAGTAAAATAATTTTACACTAGTTTATTGATCCTACTCCTGACTCAGTTCAAAATTATCTTTGCTAAATATTACTTTGGATATAAATTGTTAGATAAGGCTAAGTAGGTGACTTGTGTTGAAAAGTAAATAATTTTGTTCATTTGTATTGATATTTGTTTGATGTGAAAGAAAGATTGTAATCATTTGACCACTTTTGAAATCTTGAAGTCTGGTTCGAAATATGAGAAAACAATTTTGAATGTTGCCTACGAAAAAGAAAAATTGATTTTTCTGTTTATAAAATAATAGATAGGTTGAAATATTTTCTTGCAATCATTGTTTTATGTTAATATTTTAAAAGTATTTATTTTAATTAATATGCATAATTTACAAGTGTTTTTTTTTTTTTTTTTCATTAGGTGGAATATCTGCATAATTTGGCTACAAAGTTATATGCTAGTTTATTGAAACATAAGTAAGTACAAGATCCATTATGTGGAAGTTTATTTAGTATATTTATGTTTATTTAAATTAGGATGTTAATATATATATGCCAGATAATTTGTATTTAGGCACTGCAGAATTACAGCACTCCACAAACTTTTTATTGAATAAATGTAATCATTATTTAATTTTGTATGCAATCTATAAATCCATTAACAATATAATAACATTTATTTTAGTATTTAGTAGGAAACAGCAAAGAATAGTTTGCCTCTTTTTAAAAAGAGAAAAAACTTTGAAGAAAAAAACAATTTATTCCACTGGACATGTGAAATAACAATCATTTTTCAATCATAAGTTATGTATTGAGGGAGGTATTATCAAAAATACAATACCTCAATTTTTTTTGTAAATAAACATAAAAGCAGTGGCCTTATATGTATTATTATTTTTTTAATTACGTGAGTGTTATTATTATCCAGTTGCAGTTGAATGTATCTTTAAAAACCAGAATAAGAAAAGCAAGAAAAATAACCATTTTTAAAAATTTTTAATTAAAATTAATTGAAAATTAATTTTTTTTTGAAACTTTTGTATGTTAAGTCAAAAACTTGTTATAATTATTTTTCTTGATTAATGAGTGTGTTATTGAATTTATAAAGTTTGTTAGCCATTTACATTCTTAGGACATCTAAAGTCACTCTGATTGAGGGGGCGACATTTTCCTTAAAGTGTTACACTTCAAATCATTTGGAATAAATATTAACACTAATTTTTTAAACCTTGGGAAAAGTGGAAACCAAATTGCATTAAAATAAGATTTCAAGTAATTGCACTCTCAAAGAATTAGCCACACATTTGTAATTTATTAATTACCACATTTATACATTGATAACATATTCACATATATAAGTAAATTAATGCATGCAAATGTGTATATTTTTCATATTTTCTGTGAAATGTAATAAATGTAAACTCTTACAACACAGAAGTTGCCTGATTTTGATATGACTCTATGCTGTTTCTCATTGATTAGTAAACAGATATTGGAATTTATTTATTCATATCTTTTATGAACTTTCAACTGTTTTTTAGGAAAGGGAGCACAATGACACATTTTCATTTTTAAAGCCTAAGTAGATACTAAACTTACAGAGACATATAAGATGGAAAAACTGGGAACATTACTATTAACTAAACAATGCAGAGATATGAATGAAATGCATGCAGTATACATTTTATCTGTGCTGGTGCTGTAACTTAACCTAACCTTCACTTTGAAATATTATATGACCAATTTTTTAGGAGTTTGCTTTGAAGTGCAATAGCCTTTTTTAAAGAAAATGTGTTGATGAAAAAATCTGAATTTTTAATTTGATTTTCATTAGATAGACAAATTTCAAAAGCATTTATAAAAACATGCTATATGTTATTTTGAAGTATTTATAATTTAAATTTACTTTATAGTAAAATTAGCTTTATCTTGTTACTTACCATGCTTTAATTTTGCATAATAATTATTTGCTTTAAAAAAATATTTTATAGATAATTTGAATATTTTATGAATTGTGAGAGTTATTTTGTGATTAGAAAAAGATTTATGATTAATGTAAAATACTTTTAACTATAATAAATGAATTTTTTTTTTCCTTAATATTATAGAAAAGACGATGGAGCAAAGAAAGATACAAAAGAAAGAGAAAAGCATACCAGAGAAAGCAAATTCAGTGATGTGAGAAATGTTCTGTTTTGTATTTACTTTGTTTCTTGATTTTCATGTATTTAACATCACTTGAAAAGGTATTTTAATAAAGCAAAACATTTATGAATGATAAATATGTTTTTAACATTGTACTTTATATTAGTATATCCTAGAAATATACATTTTCCATATTTAAAGGATTAAAATTTTATCATTGTTGAAATTTTTTAAGATTTTGATATTTAAATATATCTGCTTTGTCAATAAACAAAAAAGGTATCGTGGCATGAGTATTGTAAAAGATTTTGTTTGTAATTGTCCTCTCAAGTTGAAATAAATGTTTTAAATATTCCTTCCTTTATTTTTAAATAATTATTCTTGAATTTTTATTTAGTTTTTAATTAACAAATGTACAAATATCTCTGTTAAGCCTTGATATGGTTTTGATTCTTCATATTTTTTTTTACAATTTGTAAGATTTCAATTTATGTACATTTGTAATATATAAATTTCACAACTTTGCAGAATGATTTTTTTTTTAATTAGAATATGGAAAATGATCTAATTTTCTTTAAAAATCCATAGCATATGAAAACAAGACGGAAGTTTATTACCAAATTTCCTTGATATTAAACCTGATTTCTTCTATGAACTTTATTTCATTATTCTGTGGAGTTATTAAATGTAGGATTCTCTTACATGTATCTTTCTCATTATCAGAACACATTCCTTAATTTTCTTGTTCAGCACTTCTCAATTGTGTTATAATGATTATTTTTGTATGTAAAATTTGAAAATAGAAATGGTGTTCTTTTTAAGTGCATCCATCTGTTTTCATCTTAAATTGGCATTTAAAATTTTAGCTGTACTGACCACCATTTTATATGCTATGGTATTAGTACATCACACTGTGAAAAAGCTCAGTTCGTAAATAATCTTGAATGAGTTTGAGAAAAATAATTTTTAGATTCTTGGGTAGGTATTCTGACAAGGTCTTAAAATTTCTTAATGCTTCTCAGCATATCGCATTTTTATGAAATTGGATTCTTAGCCATAGTACTGATAAAAATAAATATAGATCATGGTTGACTGTGACTTGCAAATGAAATTAATAAATTCCAGAACATATCTAAATTAATTGGAGTGAAACTGACTCAATTGTTGCATTAATTACCCATCATTAATAAATCATAATGTTTTCTATCATGTTTTATTACCATTTAATGCAATGCAAAATATATTTAATCATAATATAAAAGTTTTATTTACTCATATATTAGAGGAATATGAATTTAGAATTATTTTTTACTGTAAGCACTCCAATAAAGATGTAATGATTCTTAATGGGGAATATTTCAATAAGAATACATATATTTTTATTCTTATTTATGTGGTGTTAAGAATTTTTTGTCTGTTTCATCCAAAATTGACTTCATGGAACCTCAAAATAGAGCATTAATTTGTAAGCAAGTTACTGTTTCTTTCAAAAACTGAAACTGAAATCATGCATTTATTTTCATCAATTTCTGGTTTTTAATAATTATTTTTTAATATCTATTTATGAAGTACTTAATTTTGTTGTTTTAATTCCCATAATTCTGTTTTTTTTTAACACATTTGTCAGTGAATTGTTTTGATGAAATAAATTTCTGTCCTAAGAAATGAGCTTTTAAAATTTATAAATTGTAATACTAATATGGGTTATAAATTTGAAATTTTGGAAAATTTTAAACTATGGAATTTAAAAGGAAATATATTAAGAATATGAATTATTTACTTCACAGTAGGACATGAAAAATATATAATAATAAACAGTTTGGCAACTTGTAAAAAAAAAAAATATTTTAAAAAAACTTTAAAAAAAATCAGATCTTTGGACTAAAATAAATAAGCTGTTACATTGAAATGTGTTAAAAGTTTTTAAAAAATTAGAAATATATGATGTACATATTTTTTAGCAATTGAAATTTGTGAACTATTTCTTATCAAAAATGAAAAGCTTACTTTTTAAATAAGCTATTATTCACATTAAAAATGTAATAGTTATTTCTTATTTTACTAATGATTCCTAAATTTGCAAACTCATAAGAGTTTTAAAGTTTTTAAGTTTCAGAAATATTTGTTTTGTTTTGGCATTTATTTTCCCCTTTTATTATGTAAGATGATAATTAAATGATAAATTTTATTAAGAATTATTAAAGATTTGTGTGTTTATTTTTTATTATAAATGTTATTATCTCTTGGATTTTAATCTTTTAGTGTCATGACAACTTTATTTATTTTCAGCCCTTCTGCTCTACAGAGATTAAATTAGGCAAAAATCTTAGTTGTCTTAGAAAGAAATTTGCTTCTAAAAATTCTGCCAACAAAAAGACATCAAAGAAATCAGACAAAAAGTTCACATTCACACCAGTTGATTTGTTCCCATTAGAAGGAGAAGACAAAGGGATGGAACTTCTAGAGTTAGTGTTTGCACTTTATATTTTCATTTTATATTTTATATGTAATTATTAAGTGTAGCTGCATAGCATATCTCATAGGCAATAAAATGATCCTGAATTTGAATTTTATATCTATGAGAATGCAGTAATAATTGCATCTGCAGTAATAAGGCAATAATAATTTTTTGTATATCGCGATCTCTTTATAATATAGTTAAGCTGCTCATAAACTTCTTGTGTGCTGTCAATTTATTTTTGTCTTTGGTAGTTTATTAAATTGATGAATGATCAATTACCTTTCATGTTCTGAGAAATTGCATTATATTGTTATTTTAAACTAAATGTTAATATTAAATAATTGAATTAAAAGTTAATGATTTTTCATTAATACTTGTTAATCGCATGATCCTATTTTATATGAAAATAGAAGAGGTATTACTTAAGATTGTGATTATGCAGCTGATTTTGATTGGATATTAAAAACAGAAGGTAGAAGAGAATTTTATCATGAGTTATTGTGTAATAGGGTTTAAATATTGTTTTGATACCAGCTATTTCTCTAATCAGAAAAAATTAGTTTTTTGATACATTTATGCTTTCTTTAATTAATGAGCCTTTTGATGGCTGAAACAGTGATATAAAAAAAGGAGTTCCAACATCACGATTTTTGCATTCTTTGACTGTATTATCTTTCAAGGACATTAAATATCTTTTAAAAAAAACTACATATTATGACTATGTTTTTTTTTTTTTTTAAGTTATGAAATTTTGTATTCATATACATATATTTGAATATAAATATCGTAATTTTTTATAAATCTCTTTTAATGTGATTCATTTTTGATAATTTATTTTTTAATGTTCACAGATTCTTTACTTTTTAATTTTTTATTATTACCATAAAAAATTATAGTGGAATAAAATTGTGTATCATTATGTAATTTCATTTAAAAGTTGATTTTCTGGAACTATTTTTATATACACCTATTGAATTTTTGTTGGAATTTTGCTTTTTTTAGATTAAAATTGACTCTTAACTGTCTACAAGAAACCATTGCCTTACATGTGTACTTGGATTCATTTTAACATGTAAAAAATTAACAATAAGTATTTTTATTATAATTCCCTTAAACGTTTAGCTTCCTGGTACATTTCAAATGCATTTAAATCTGAAAAAAAAAATGAGAAGAGATTACTATTATTTATCTTTTACTGGTCATTTAATTTATAGTAAATATTTTTATATTTTTTATTCACATCTGTGCAAATATTTGGAAATAAAATATTTAAAAAGGTTTTTTTTTAATCATATTTTAATCCCCCCCCCCCCCCCAATTACAAAAGTTGTTGTGTCCTTAATATTAGTCTAATAGCATATTAGTTTTCTACTGGTGTGACATTCTAAGAATAATTCCTGTTTCAGTACTTATAGAATATTTGGTTAAAATTGTACAGATGATATCTTATAAATAGGAATCTCTTAAATCAAGCACATTTTGTCTGTGGAGTGAGTTTAATACCATTATGAATACCCAGTTAATAACAAAATTATTTATGAACTTTGACAGAGTATTTTTTGAATATCAAGAATAATTAAGTTGAGTATGCCTTCTCTTGTATGCTATAGTCAAGAAAATATTTGTTGTGTCCCTTAACTTCCAATTCTTCCATTAGAATTAAAAGAATGAATGCATTTGAATTTATGCATGTATATGATATTACAGTGGCAGGAAATGAATAATAAAAATAACATCATTGATAAAGTTCTTTATTCAGATATCCTGCAAATTATTTGCCCAATGTCAGTTCTCATACTGATAAAAGTGGGGGTGGGAAGAAATAACAAAACCTCCAGTAGTTATTGAAGCTGTGTGTGATTGACTTAAGTTTGTTGTTAAACAGCAATTATTACTTAGGAAAATCAAAAATGCTTGCTGTTTAATGAAACACAATTGTAAATGTCTAGCAAGTAGTGTTAATTTATTTCATCTACAAAATAGTGTTGTGTGATTTAAAGAATATATTTTACTTACATATTTAATCAATAATAAATGTCTTAAATCATTTTGAATGATGTTTGAAAATATTTGTTTTAACTAGTTAAAATTCTTTGGAAATATCTATTCTTCAATAGTTTCTTGATATTACTTTATATGTTATATATTGGTTAAAAATGCTAACGATGATTGAGAACCAATGTTGGAGGGTATGCTTAGAACCACACCAGAGAGTTAATATTATGGTTCAGAACATAAATTTATGATTAGATTCTACTGTAGAAAAATATTCGCAAGTCCTATTTTAATAATCAGATTAATTTATAATTGTATGAAATATTGCTCTTGAGTTAGCTAAAGAAATAATAAATGATAGTTTCTCATTTAATGTATAATACTGTATTATTATATATTAAGTGTTCAAATAAATGTCCTTTGATTGAATTTGTTATTTATATCAATATTTTAAATCAATGATTTTTTTTTTTAATTCTTACAGTGTCCATGGCCAGTCACTGGGTAACAAATATGAATTCACTTTAAACAAATGTAAAGTTACCTCTTCAGGATGGCTGCTTCTACCCACTGTTAGTCCTGAGCTGATACCTTCTGAATTTTCAACTCCTGATTATACTACCGTGAATGAATATTCAGATGATAACATGTGTGATGACTTGGACTCTCAGTCACCTGAATCAAGTCCTCTTGATGAAGGCTATCCTCCTTCATCTGGGGAAAGTGCTACTCCAGCTACTCAACAACCCTCTCAAGGTGTATCATCTGTTCCATCTTCTCAAGGAACTGATGAAGGTGTTGGATCATTGCCTTGTACTCCGCTGGAAAGTGGATCTCAACCAGAATCCGGAACAACCAATAAAGATTCTTCTCAGCTTGAATCAAATGATAATACACCTGCTGCTAATGTCACTTCAACAGAAACTCCAATGGAAGACATTGAAGAAGGACCAGGTAAGTTCAATATCAATTCAGATTGTCTATCAGATATAAATTTTCATCTGAAATAGCTTCATAAATTTATTCATACCTTTTTTGGATCTGTTATAATATATAGTTATGATCTCTGATAATTTTGCGGTTAACATTCTGTCTCAGATGGATGGATACATTTATTAAGAGGGATAAAAATATAAAATTGAGAATAAATAACTGAGAAATCATGAGGTTATAACATATACAATTTTGTTGAATTCTGCAACCCTCCTCTACTCACACACATACTTGGTGAGTTGGATGCTGTGAAGGAGCAAGATACAGCTAGATCTGACGAATTCATGTCTATTTCATAAAATTATCAGAATAATACTCATCTGATATATATTTCTTATAGTGTTCTTGTCAACACTTTAAAGCTAAGTTATATTTAGGATTGATAGGGGATTCTGTCAACCTGTACAAAATTAATAAGCAAATTCAGTTTACAAATGTTATTTTTATTTGAAACATTTCATTAAAACCTTTATTCTTAAATATTCATTCTCTATGTGGTTGCACTGTGGATTAAATTTCTTAATTTTCATGAACTCGGCAGGAACAATTTTTTACCTGTAATCAAAATTTATAGAAGTGAAGAATTTCATGCTAGGTACAATATTTACTGTTTGCTTAAAAGTAATTACACTTTAAAAAAAATCAGCAAGTTTTAAAGAAATGTTTCTTTTATTTATAAAATCTATTTTTGTTTCCAATAGAAATAAGAAATAACTATTAAATTGTTAATTAAATTTTATAATTTTAATGTCTTTATTTTTGTAACATATTAAACATTTACTAAAAACATTTTTTTTAATAAAATGTATTTTCTTATATCTTCTTTAATTTAAATTAATATTTTATTTTGCTGGTTAAAATATAAAAATGAAATTCATGTATATTAATAAAAAATTGCTAAAAAAAAATTGTCTCATTGCATTCTTAAAAAATGGAAAAGAAAACCAGGCAATCAATGTTCTTATATTTTGCATGATAAATGTGATGGATGCTTTCTTTAGTCTTCTGAAATTTATATCTTTTTATTTTTGTAAAACATTTTATTCAGGCAATCAATGTTCTTGTATTTTGCATGGTAAATGTGATGGATGCTTTCTTCAGTCTTCTGAAATTTATATCTTTTTACTGTTGTAACACATTTTATTCATAAAAATCTAATACTGAAGTGATATTTAGCTTTTAAATTTCTTTTTTGTGCTCCACTATGTGGCATATAATTGTTTAAATTAGTAGCAGAAAGATATTTAATGAAAATAAATAATTCATTAAAATATCATTCCCCCCTCCCCCCCAGTTTTGTTTTAGAAATCCTCTAAAATTCAAATCACATTTAATATTCCCAGCTATCTTATGGCAAATAGTTTCTAATTTTCCTCTGAAACAAACTTCGTTTTAAGGAGTTAAATCTTGCAATTTGAAAAATGTTATATCAATGATTTTTACATAATTTTTATCAAAAATGTATGATGTTTAAAAAAAAAAAAAGGAATTATTGTAATAAAAGAATTATGTTTAAAAATTTTTTTTGGAAATATGAATTATTCTTGTGATTTTTACAAACTGTCCTAGTGTCTTAGTGTGTGTGTGTGCGCACATGTGTGTGTGTGTGTTGAGTTGAGTTGGTTGGATCAGGAAATAAAAGACCACTTTAGAATGATATTAACATGGACTAATTTAAAATAAAAATTAGGAAATCAATTAAGACTTTATATATATATATAATGAAGAACTTGTGTTCTAAAATTTTGAACTCCAAATTATGGTGAAATGCAGAATTTGTGCCATGAAACTACATAATATTCAGTTAGGCACTTTCAAAGGGAAAGTCATTGACAATTTTCGGACAAAAAAACTGATAGGTTTTTTTTTTAATTAGTGTTTTTAATAAATAAAATTTGAAATGTTTATCAGTATGATTAAGATGCTCTTACACTTTCTGACTGCATTAATTTTGTAATTTTTCTGCGTTGCTGTATTTCAAAATTATTTTATCAAAGAATAGGGACAAGAAAAAGATAGCTGCATTTCATTATTTTGATTTATCTAATGATTGTGATCTGGATTGAAATTTTGTGTTCTGCCTTCAAATTCAAGATCTTTTTAATTTTTCTTGTGTTTTGTTTTAAAATAAATGCCATTCAGAGATTAATTATTTGGATGATTTTATGTCAGAATGTAAAACATCCTTGACCCTAGATAGCTTAGATACTAAGCAAGGTATAAAATATTATTATTCCCATCCTGTAGTCTGTGTAATTGCTGTAGACGTTTCAAGGATACTCGTTTTACCTACTCTTCACTCTTTCTCCTTCTCTGTTGCCATGGTTTTGATAAAGTTTTTCCCTCCCCCCATGCCAGTATATTTCGGGAATACTTTAATAGCTGTGTAAAAAAAGAGTGACACTGTTATCTGCTTCAGCGTTGCTGGGCAGACAACCAGCAAGGAGGTAGAAAATGTGACTTTGAACTGCCTACAGAAGATACACAGACTATAGTTAAATGTATATCATATCTGAAAATTTGTTTATTAGAAAATCCTAATCTTAATTCTACTTCTAATAATAATTCTTGATTGAGTTGCTGGACAACTGATCAAGGTTCTTTTACTTACCCTGAACCCATTGTCTTCCTGCTGGCAGTTCTTATCTTTGTCACTTGTTAATAGATATAGTTGAGATTGCTTATAGTGATCACCTTAGGTCCAAGCCAAATTAATTATTATATCCAAATGAACAGTACAACCAAAACTTCAATTCTGTAGGAATGTAAATAGGCCATAAAAACAGATTATGTGACATCAGTCATAGTTGCATTGTTTTATTTGGAAAAATCGAAACAATGTACTGAATTGAAAAAACTTAAACATATCTAATTTTTTAACCTTTCTTTTTAAATGCTATTGAGACTAACATATATATTAGTTATTAAGTATTCATTAGATAAAATGTTCATATGAATAATATTCATCAAAAGATTCAACAAATTGGAATCATCCTAAAGTCTTCAGCAATTAATTAAGAAACATTTGATAAATTTTCAACACACCTGTAACCTCCTGCTGACTTAGTCTGGAAAGTAGATCATACTCTTTTCAAAGATTACATTTTTGTTCCATGCTCCACACAATAACATTTGCTGAATGGAAGGAGGTTGTGCATTGCTTAGCTGAGAATGATCTAAAGAAAATGCTCTCTGCAAGTGAATTTTTTTCTCTGTAGCCAACAGATTTTGCATGTACTTAGGTACAAGTTGGACATCCAGTTTGATACATACAATTGATTGATCTTTACATCTGTGATCTCTGCAAACACCAGCTACTGTATATTTAAAATTTTAATAAATTGTCTGACTTGACTGATAATTAAAATCTGTTCAAAATATCTCATTTTCAGTTTTCAATTATCGATAAGGAAAAATGTGTGGAACTAAATACTGTGGAACCTCCATTAATTCATTCCCAAATCATGCTTGTGAAGCAATTCCCCCTCCCCCCCCCCATGAGAATCTATGTAAAATTAGACAATGTTTTCCCTTCCGAAACGAAATAATTAATTTAGTAATAAGTAATAAGAAAAGAAATAAGTTAAATTTATAATAAAGTAATTTATCATTTATAATCCATGCTTTTTTTTTTACAAAAAAAAAATCTGGGGATATTTGTCTTTGACTAGGCTTCAAAGTTTATAGGAAATGAAACACAGCTTTATAGTTAAATAAATTTGTAGAGAGTGTAACTACCACTACCCAATTTAGGTGATGCTTCTCAAGTTATTCCAATGATTTCTACTTTTGACTTCTTCCTTATTTCACTGGAAGTTTGTTGCTCTGTTGCATCTATTTTTTTTTCCTTCCCAGACCAAATGTCCTTCAAATATTTTGCTGCGTCACAGAATGCAGCTTCGTAGGCTCTTTAGAAGTTCTGGTTATGTTCTTCTAGCAATTCATTAATATCTTTGCTATCCACTTCTGGTCCTATAATGTCGTCTAGAGACAAAATCTTGTTAATTAAGGTTACTTGCTGCAACCTCTCGGAATGGCATTCGACAATGTTATCCAGCCAAATCTTCTTCCATCTGGATGTAATAGTTCTTTTTAAACAAACCTTCAATATTGATATAGGCCAGTCCAGCATGTGATATCATGATGTCTCCTTGTCACTCATTAAGCAAGTCACTTCCTTGCATTTTATTTTGCTCATTAAGCAAGGTTTAATTGTATTTATTTCTCCTTGGAAAGGATGACATAGTTTAAATTGCTTTCTAAAAGGTGCAAAAACAAAATAGGTAAATAGTTCAATGAAGAAGTTGTAATGAAACAATTATTCAATACAAATTTAAATTATGCTTTTCATTATTTTAATGGACTTATAATTGCATTTAATTAATATACTTAGTAATACTTAAAATTACTGTATGTGAAAGTTATTCTGCAATTATTCTTAAAAAGTTATTCTTAAACTATTATTTATTTTATAAACTTTTTTTTCTAAATAAGATAACAGAATCAGAAAATCAATACTAAAGTTTGATATTATTGAGCCTCTCTGTCCAGTGGAAGTAAGTGGGAAAAGTTATTACAGATTTTCATTCATTGTACTGCATACTGATTTTATTTAACCTTATAAACTGCTTAACTGACTTTTCCTTTTTCCAATCCATTTTGAAACTAGGCAGTTAAGATTTATTCATATTTTCTTAAAATTTAGCAAGTAAAATATTCATTTGATTTTGGAGACCTAATTAAATGCAAAGAAACTTCATTAACTTGCTTTAGAAGTTTTTTTTTTTTTTTCAAATCTTTAAATTGTAGCTTCAAAATATTGAGGGTTAATATTGGTGGATTTAATTGTTATCATTTGAAATTATTACAAAGTGTCATAATTTCAATCTATTTATGCAAAGCATTCATTTACTTTGTGAAAGACTCATTCTATATGATGTTTACTTTCAGTTTTAGATGGCTTAAATCATAGTATTGAAGGTAATGAAAATATTCCATTGGAAGATGCTGATGTAGCCCCAAGGCCACGTAGATCTACACGACAAGCTCTAAAACTTTGTCAAATTCAGGAGGATGAGGCAAAGAAACAAGTAGGCGAAAATGTGGGCTTAAATTTTTTTTATCATTATTGTTTTTAAAAAAATATATAATTTTTATCTTTTGGGTAAAATGTAAATATAATACTACTTCATGGCATCCTAATAACTTTTAAATTCACTATATATATATATATATAATATATCCTTGCATTTCTACTGACAGAGCTAAAAAAATGAATCAAAACTTCCAAGGATAGATATGATACTCATTGATAATTTTCTGTGAGTTTATTTATTTATTTATTTATAGCAAGCAACAACATTAGCGAAAGAAGAGTCATCTGTGGTTAAAAGAACCATTCAAAAGAAAAATACATATAACTTGCCTTCAAAACTTAGGACTAAAAATGGCACTGCTATTGATCCAGTTTCTGCTTTTTGTGCTCGAACATGTAAGTATTGCTAATAAATTATTTTTTTTATTAGTTTCTTTTTACCCTGGTTAGAATACTTGTGAAAATTGTCAAACAAGTAGAATTTCAATTTATTATGTAGAGATTTTAGTGCATCAATTTCTACTTAGAAAAATTGATTCATAATTAATGAAATGAAGTATGTATAAAAATGGAACAGGGAATCTTATGCATTTTTATTTTGCCTTAAAGTTAATGCAGCGTTTCTGAACCTTTCAGTATTCGCAGCCCAGTTTTCAATCATAATTTTCATCGCCCCCCCCCCCCCGCTTACAATAAAATGTATACAACAATAATGTATATTGAGTATTTTGGATTCGGTTTTTAAATTATTTTTAACTAACTACCAAAACAAGAGTAAAAGCGAGCCAACGTTGGCGAGAAACCAGATCTGGCATTTTGCAAAGTGGACAGTGAATAGATGAAGCGAATGAAAGCGGGAAACATTTAAATATTATATTTGAAATGAAAGCGAAACAGGGAGATGACGTTAAAAGAGTATGAAAGTAGAAAAATTCATTAATGAAAGTTAGACGAAGTGAGCAAAATTTAGAAACTGGGAATACATTTTTTCGAATAATAAAAGAAATAAAACAGAAGCGTGATTAAACAAAAGAGAAAAAATAAACAATGTTTGTGGAAGGGAATCCACACAACCGATGCCGTCTCAAGCATGCGTGGAGTAAATGTTTTCTCATAGGAAGAAAGAAAATGTTCGATAACGCAAGTTTCAAATCCAGCCAGTCTCATTCGAATCGATCCTTTTATCGCTCTTGAATCTATCATGAAAGTGTATGTTATATATGTTTTCGTGTTAATTGCAATTCACCATATTAAATATTCATGGCAGCAGATTTATACAGACTCGTGGATAAATTTTAAGTGGAAGTAAGCAAGCATTAGAAATAACCAAGCATCAACAAGTACACAGACGAGGAAAATAAAATCAAGAAAATATTCAAGGAAGTAAATGAAATGGAAAGGCCCCTGTGTATCATTTGCTCAAAAATGTTGGCTGCAGACAGCATGAAACCTAATAAACTTAAACGACATTTGGAAACGCTTCATAGTGATTACGTCAGCAAACCCAGAGAATTCTTCGAATTAAAATTAAAATCATATAAAAAGCAAAAATCATTTTTAAAGAAACTTTGTCTGTGAATAAAAATGCTTTGATTGCATCTTACAAAGTTCATATAAAATAGCCAGATGTAAAAAACCTCACACCATTGGTGAAGAGCTTATTTTGCCAGCAGTAATTGAGATTGTAGAAACTATGTTTGGAGATAATTTTTCAAAACAATTGCAGTCCATACCTCTTTCAAATGATACTGTTGCTCGTCGAATTAGCGATATAGTTGAAGATGTACAGTGTAAGCTTTTCTCGAAGTTGCGTGACAAATTGTTTTCAACACAACTTGACGAAGCAACAGATAGTAATAAAGAAGCTCATTTAATTGCCCTTGTTCGAATTTGTGATAATATGTCAGTTGTAGAAGAACTACTTTTCTGCAAACCAATTGAACTCAAAACAACAGCACTTGCATTATTTGCTATTTTAAATGATTTTATGAATGAGACAAACATAGAATGGAAAAAACTGCGTCGAAATACGCAATGATGGGGCTCGTTCAATGTCCGGTAGATTCCAAGGTATACAAGCACTTGTAAAACAAAAATCACCTCAGTGCACACATTGCATGATCCACAGAGAAGCTTTGGCTTCAAAAGAAATGAGTCCTGGTCTGAATATTGTGTTAACTACGGTTGTAACCGTAGTAAATTATATAAAAATGAGTCCCCTAAAATTGAGGATCTTTTCCGCACTTTGTAAAGACATGGGTTCAATACATTCAGCGTTACTATTTTATTGTGAGGCAAGATGGTCATCACTTGGGAAATTTTTGCAACCTGTTTATGAATTAAGAGAAGAAATCGCCATTTTCCTAGAAGAAGAAAATAGACTGGATGCCGAGAATTTTCGTGATGGTTTGTGATGAAATTGAGGGGCTGGTCGACATATTCGAGAAATTAAATAACTTGAATCATCAACTCTGAGGTGTAAATACACATATGTTGGATACGAATGATAAAGTTAATTTTTGTAGAAAATTGGAATTGTGGAGCAGAAATTTAAAGCAAAAAAATCTAACAATGTTTGAAAATGTGGATAATCGTACTGAAACTTACAAGACTCAAGAAGAACATGTAAAAGTTGTTTTTGTAACCATTGAAAATCATTTAGCCATGCTGGCAAAGAATTTTAAAGAATATTTTCATGCTGACGACAAACTGATAGCAAGTTACGAGTGGGTTAGGGATCCATTTCATAAGACTCCCGAAGGTCTCTCAATTGATAAGGAAGAAAAATTCATAGACTTCACGACAAGTGGCAAAACTAAAAGACAATTTAGTAATAAATCACTATTTGAATTTTGGGCAGGAGTAAGGATGATTTTTCTGCACTAAAAACAAGGGCATTTCACATTCTATTACCATTCAACATCCTACCTTTGTGAAACTGGATTTTCTGCTGTGGCTCCTTTGTAGACAAAATATAAAACAGAACTAAGAGTAGCTATTTCTAATATTAAGCCTTCCTTCGAAAAGTTGCGCTCTGCAAAATAGCCCCAAGGAAGTGGCTAATAATTATTAAATTTGTTTTTATTAAGTAAGTTTAGTCGAAATGTGTTTTGTTTTCTATGTGTATGTGTCCTTTCCTTTCAGTCAGTTAATCAATTTTTTAAAATATTTTCTTTTGGATATTTTGTGCCCCCCTCTTGTGTGCTCGCGTCCCACAGGTTGAGAATTGCTGAGTTAATGTATTACAGTCAGTCTTGGATAACCCCATATTTCCCATAATATACTCTAATGTGTATTAAGTAAATATCTTCATTAAATATATATTATGTGTATCATGTGAATGTATGTATCATTAAATATATATTAATTACTGTGGAGAAGATTTTTGAATGTTAATATGAAATTGCTCAAGATGTTTTATTGGGATTTATTTGCTACTTCTGGTTTCTTTCTTTTATTTATTTGATATAATTTCAACCTTCTCAGCACATGTTTAATAAATACTTTTTTTTTTTTTTTTTTCAGTTTTTTCCATGGATCGAAAATATCCCAAAACTTCGCCTCATTCTTTTGAAGTGCATGCTTTTCAAAACCATAATGAATTATTTAATAAATTTCGAAGTCTACAAGCAAGTCTTTTAAATATTAATCAGGTATGATACTACTTTTTATAATATAAAAAATATGTACAAGTTATCATTTCATTAATTTATTTCGTAAGTCTGAACTAAATAGAAATTCCTATGAATTTGGAAATGTATGCTTACTTTCATAATTAATAAAGAAATTTTTTTTCTAATCATTTATAATTTTCTTTGAGTTTGAAAAATAATTTGTGATGCAAAAGTTGATACTTGTTCAAATTTTTGATAATCCATATAAAATTGTAAAACTTGTATCTCATTCAAATATCCTAATGTTTATGCCACAGTACTTATTAATATTGATTAATTTCCCCCTAAATTGGAAAATTAACTAAAAATATCATTCTTGCATAAAGCAAAACTTTGTTTCTAGGTTCAATGTTCTAAGCTGAAGTTTATGTGGTATATGCTTATATTTCTTTTTCTGACATAAAAGATGGTATTACTGACCTCTTTCCTTCTTTTAACAACTTAAATATATTTACAAACAATCAAGAATGCTTAGGAATCTAGATTACTTTTGAATCTCAATAAAATCACAATGTTAGGATTTTTTTAAAATTCAAAACTATCTTTTGCATATAATAACTGGGCAATGATATTTTATATTAACAGTACAATGCTGAATATTCTTTAAGTATTTATTTTTAATAAATTTGTATGTTTCTAATTCAGCAAGTATAAATGTTAATTTTTATCTTTTCTTTCCTACACAGCGTAGAAAAGAAAAGGGAAATGCTGCAGCTCTTGAAGAAAATGATGATAATGATGAAGAAGTTGATATTGAAGGAGTTGAATCAAATTTAGATGGTTTGTATGATTTTTATCGTAGTGAAAGTATTAAACTCTATGTAGTAGAACTGCTGTTATTTTAATAGATAATTTGCTGTTGTATGATAAGTTCATTTTAACTGAGTTTTTAAAACAAATTTATCTCCCATTGCTACAGAGTGGCCAGATAACCAGAAATTGTCAGGGAATTGGAGGGGCAGGAAAAGTCAAGGAAATTTATTTCAAAACTGGAAAAAAATTTTTATAAATTAGTAATTTTTATCGAACATGATAATTCTCTGCTATTTTTTCATAAATTGAATAAAACATCGTTGGCAACTAATGAAAATCACACTTTTACTGATAGTCTAAAATAGACTTTGGAAGAAAAAGATTAACCACCATGTCGGATTTATTACATATGTGTATAAATATTTTGTATTTCCGCCAATCCCCCCCCCAATTCCAAATCAATTTATTTTAATTAAATATTTTATGATAATTATTTTTCCCACTCTTATCTGAGATGTTTTTGTTGAATTATGAAGTACAGGTCATTATTGCTGTTATTTCTGTAAAACTTTTTTTAAATTTATTTATTTTTAAACATTATGAATACTCATAACTTAAGTTTTTCAAATGAATGGATGCTATGGACATTATTGCATAGCATCCATTATGTTGCATTCATTTAAAATGTTCTATAATTTAAAAATAATATTAAATACATATTTTAATTTGTTTGATACGTTATAGGTACATATTCCTCTTGTAATTTCTTCAAAAACTTTTTAAAGAAGAGAAGGGCAGCATTTTTTAAATACAGTTTAATGTATATGAACCTTTTTGCCACAAAAATTTATAAGATTCATTCACACTATCTTTGAAATTTATGCCTTTAAAACTTTTTTCTTTTTTTCGAAAAAAGTTGATAAGGTCCAGTTTTCCATTTTCTTTTCTCTATTTTATGGATTATGCAATGAGTCAGCATACAAACATTTGGGTGGGGTCAGTTAAAAGTCAACTCCATTTTGATTTTGTTGACTAATTTTTCTTATTTTGATGCAGAGATTTAATTATGTATCTAAATAATTTATTTTTTTTGTTGTTAAAATCATTGTTTAGTTTTGATTGGCATGTTGGTAAACAGTATGAATAGAAGAGACTCCACTGGAAGGAAACAAATAATTTCATTCTTAAGCATTTCGACAACGTTCATATATTTTTGTGCTGCGTTTTTTGTGAGTAAATTTTACTAACAGTTCTGAGATATGACTGGTTTGCTAAAAGTTAGTCTAGGTGGGCATGTATTTTGTAGTAATTGTTAATATATTTGCAAAAAAAGGGGGGGAAGAGTTTTGTGTAATTAAAGCTTATCTAAAATTCATTAAATGAAAATGATGCTTTTACATGTTTTTTTTTTTTTGGAGAATTAAATTTTATTTTACATTGATTTTAGTTAAAAGAGTTAAGTTTTCAAAAAAAAAAAGTTTTCATGTGCAATAATTAAAGCAACATTGATACGAAGGTATTAGAAACATCCAAAAAATGTCAGAGAAATTCAAAGAGCAGAAATGTTGGTCACTCTATGTTTTGAAATTTAACTGTCTTAGCTTGATTTTCCACTAAAACTTAATAAACTGCTGTGCTAGCAATTCTTTACTTTTGTTAGAATCTGCATCAATAAAACTTCTGGTTTACTGCCTTTTTTTTTTTTTTTTTTTTTTTTTTTTTTTGTGGCTTTGAATGTTTTACCAATAGCATGTTTGCTTTCTCTCATTGAAGTAATCTATGAATTGGGCAGCTTAATTCACCATCTAAAAATTTTAATCTAAATCTTTTGTCATTTAATAAATAAAATTTTGTGTTTTACAAGGATTGCGTTTGCTTTTGAAATGTGAATACATTCCAAATATCTTTTCCTTCATTGTGTGTGTGTCTATATGCCACTTTCTAACAATCTAGAAAATAATTGGTATCACAGTTAGAGTAGAAATTCTGTATATATTGTAGCGAAAATTGTTCCTTCCGACCAAGCACATGATGGCTCAGTCGACTGAACGAAGCATCTCATATCTGAGCAGAAGGTTGCTGGTTCGAATACAAGCGAGGCGAACTGTCTAAAATTGATTTTTAATTTCAATTTGCTTTATGTCAGAGTTATATTAATTATGCAAATTTATGTTCATTATTTTAATCTGTTATTTATGTAAATTCCCAATTTTTTGCGAGCTTTCAAATTCTAGAAGGTTTTTCAACTGTATATAAGTAGTTTCTCAATCAGTTAGATTGTTATAAAATCTTCAGTTGATCTGCAGTGTGTTCATTTCTATTGGACTTACTATATTCACCTCATCTAAGCGACAAGATTATAACAAGTGATTTCAAAAAGATGATTTCATGATAAGTGTGTGTATAAAGTTATTATAAATATAGTTATAAACTTACAAAAGAAAATAATTTCTATAAAAAAATTGAAAGATTATATTAAAAAAATAAAATATAAGTGAATTTTGAAGTTTTCTTATTTGGAGCATCCTTTACTCAGAAGATTCACTGCTCAAGTATATGTATTTTTAATGAAAGTGTTTAATTTGTTTATTCTGTTACAATTATATACAGATCCTGTTGCAAATGAAGATGTTGCACCACTTGAAGCTCGTGATATTGTAATTGAAAATAACCCTGGGCTACTGCCAATGCCAGTATATGAGAATGAAAATCCTCTAGGTGAGTGTTAATATTTTCAGCATTGTTCCTATGCATATCATTAGCCTTATAATGAAATGACTATACTCACTTACATGAGCTGAAATGTTGGCACAAATTGACTAGATGTGGCTTGGTAGTATAGATTTCGAAGCTGGAAGTTTATTTTAGGTTTGAAACCTGATTTCACCATATTTCCTCACATATGTAAGTTTTCTACCTGTTTAATCTGCCATCAAAACCTGCTTCTTTCAGATGTGGCACTAGAATTTATTGGTGGGTGGGTGCTCCAGTTGAGGTGTTCTTTTTATCCAGTCATGGTTCAGAATTCTCACGTTTGTTCCAAAATAACTCCATTGTTGGTACGAGCTATACTAACATATAAATCTTTCAATTAAGTTAAGGAAATATGATCATTTTAGACGTGTGTTAATTCAATGGATTAAATCATAGTGGTTTAAAATTGCTGAGACATGTGCCATATTTTCATAAATGAACATAAAGCAAAAGGAACTGCTGTAAATTTCGGTGAAAAAAATTATTCATAATATCATTTTAGGGACAAATCTGATTCAAGATTTAACATAGAGGTTGATTGAATTTGTATAAGGGTTTTAATTTTAAACTAAACTTTTTTTAATGCTTTAGGTTTCTATCGTCATCTTTTTATGATTATTATTATTATTTTGATAACTGTTCAAATGTCACTGCAAGAAGGATAATCATCCTCCAGCCATCTTTTTATATTGCATTAATTATCGTGAGTAGATGTGTTGTTCTGCTGTATGATTTTTTTATTTAATTGTGATGACAAAATTATATCCAGAAATCACAGTAAATTTTTAAAATCTTGTTCAGCATTTGACTTTAGAATTTGTTCCTAATAAGATTTAGGATTGTGTACATCGCCATCAATATGTTCTTAAAGTACACCTGAACTTTTAAAATAACGTATTTTAGAAGAATCTCATCCTCTTTACAATTCCTATAAGAAAATCACGGTTGCAATATTTCCTTTCTATCATTAAGGAAAGTTTTAGGTATTATCTATTTAATATCTTTTATTGAAATTGTTAGTGAATTTTTTTATCTGAAAATAAAGAATTGTCTAATATTGCTCTAGGATCTGAGAAAAACACTAGTTCCATTTTTCGTTCGCAATTTTTTCTTATAGGGAAAAAAATTCAGAAAGTAGTATATTCGTCTTAATATTAAGTATTTAACTTTGGAGAAAATAGTAAAATGAATTTTTCCTCTTCCCTCGTAAGTTTTCAAAATGATCACATAAAAACTTTTAAAAAGTGATTGTAAAAATATAATAATGTAACTTATGATTTTGTTGAAGTGTGTGCTATCTATTTCTTTTACAAGCATATTTCTTTTACAAGCTCTTTAAACTTTAACACTGATGTTGGAGAAATTGCCCCCCCCCCCTTTAAAATAATGTTTGAATCTTTCTGTTTCAATTTAATGATGTGTGTGTTTCTAATCATGTTTTTTATATTGTTGTGACTTAAGAAACTGTGTGTAATGGCTCATTTTGCTGCAGATCATTGATAAATAATACAAACAAATGCTTATCTTATGATTGTATTTTATGTTCTTTCTTATACTTGTGGCCATATATCATATGTGTGTGTGCATGTGCACACAGAAATGTGCAACATTTACTTTTTTAAATGTTATAATTTTTATAGCCGAAGATGAACCAATTTTTCCTGATGATGGTGAATTTTTTGATGATGAACTTAGTGCATATAATGATAAAGAACTAGAAGACAGCTTTGCAAATGCAGCAAAGTTGCAGTGTGATTTATTCAGAGAAGATCTGCAGAAATATATTCAAACTTCAGACATTTCTCAACGAATTCATGCTTGGGAAGGTACTATGAAACCCTTTTTAGAAGGATTGGTAAGCATTAGTTTATTATATGTTTTGTATTTAGTTAACATTTTATTTGTGTTATTATTGACTTTACAGAAATCATGCTGACATGCATTGCCACTTTGGTTTATCATAGCCATTTGGTATATCATATTTTTGTTTTGTTTTGAGAGCGTAGAAATGGATGCTATTTGTCGGATGTTTAAGTAATGTGTGATGTCATTAATAATGAAATGCGCATATCTGTTATGTTTTAAAATACAGAATTTCATGAAACTAATTAAAAATGACGAGAAGTATTTTTAAATTACCTTGGGAACTAGATTTAAAATTTTTTGAATGCTTGTTGTAGGCTATAACAAAGTAATATACAAGATTTCAACATGTTTGCAACAACTGAGTTGCACAGTTTATTTCATGCACCATCTACAAAAAGAAAGTGATTATATAAACAAATAATACACTATTGAAGTTCTTTTGACAGAGTTTATTTAAAATTAGAAAAAAAGCTTTTATCAATCATGTCAAAAGTGGAAAACAGAGAAAATTATGTGGAATTTCAAAAAAAGCTATCATTGATGTTGGATTTTGTATCTAAAAGGAATACAGGAAAAGAGGACATGTCAAATTCAGATATCAAAGGGAAACTTGCATGTAAAAATTATGATAAAACTTTAGATTTAGGTGTGTGGGACTACATATAATCCACAAAGCATTTCAGAATGCACATAAATTTACTTGATGGAAAGTGGATGTTACTCTTAGAGCAATGTATAGAATATTTAAAGATAGTCCAGCTGGACTTGCGGATTTCTTGGAAATTACAGATTCTCCTGATTTCTATTAAAATTTTGTTCTATCCTCTCTCTGAGCAGAAACAGCAGTATTTGCAAGCATGTTCTAAAAGATTATCACAATATTAAAAAAAAATTATAGATTTCAGTAAAAATTCTTGTCTTGATCTGTCACAAATGATATTATAAACGCTTGCCAGGATAAATTGAATCTAAATTAGTTTCATTTCATACATTTTAACATTCTTCAGCCATTTCTTTAAAAAACCATTAGTGCCTTTCTCGTGTGAAAATACTTGATTGTTAGTGGAACTACTGAAGTCTGAAAAAAGAAATGCTTTTTATCAGAGTATCAGAATGCTTTATATTTATGATGAATACCATAAAAAATATTTAAACACATATCCAAAAATTTTAATGTTTTAAAACTGCATCTTATTTAAATCCATGTTTATTGAAGAAAAGTGCATTATTATATGAAGAAGAAAGTTGATTTGCTTCAATTTCTTTATTTTAAAATAATTAATATCTCCATCCCCTTAATATATAAATTTTGTCTTGCTTAATTCTGAATAAATTTTATGCAATGAATAAAGAGAAATAACTTTATTTTTCTGTATATAAATATAAACCTTCTATTATTATGCTGTTGTTTCGAGTAATGTTAAATTGTTGTTTCCTTTCTTTGCCTTTTCCACTCATTAAAATTTTGGAGCATTGTTATTCCATTATAACCAGCACATGAAAGCTCTTTGCATTCATGTGCTGCAATGCATTTCTTCTTATGTTGCATATATATTCAAGGAATTTCTTTTTCCAGATATGAGTGACAATCATGGTCTGAGGTATAACATTTTATTTTTAAAATTTTATATAATCGGATATCATAAGACTCTCAGACCAGGAACAATTTTAAATTCATTATTTTTTGTTGCATTTTTTTCCAAATATATAGAAACATAATGAATAAATATTTTATTTTTGAAAAAAAAAGTATAAATTTGATGTTACACTCACTTAAATAAAGAACAGAATTTATTTTATGTGATCAGTGTGTTATTTTAGAATTTAAAATGGTTTCAATTAATCTAATGGAATCTTTTATTAATGTTTCTCATGGGCATACCAAGATTGAGTAGGATAATTTATTGGTAAAATAATTATTAAAGTCTTTCTCTTATAATTCTGATTCAAGCAAATTTTGGAATAAGAGAAGAATTATACACTACATATTTATAATCATAAGAATATATGTTTTCTACATTTAGACTTTCTGCTCTAGTGCTTCTGCTTTGCAAAAAAAAAAAAAAAAAAATGCAAGCTGTTAATGAATTTTTCCTTTTATTTATTTAGATTGGTGCATATCACCTCAATATATAACACATTCTTCGAAATTTATTTCAGTATATTTTAGATTTTATTGCTTTATAAAGCATAATGCTAATTTTGAACAATACATTTTATGAATACAATTATATCTGTTCATTTAAACTTACAATTATATTTATTTTCTTTCTTTAGAGCAAAAGAGAAGAATTTGATATCAATCTGTATGGCTCACGCATCTTGAATGCATTTGAGGACAGCAATCGAAAGCAAACCATCACTTTCCGCAACTTCTGCAAAGGCAAAGAAAAGTGGGAAATTCATAGATATTTCATGGCTCTACTTCCTCTTGTAAGGAAATATTATTACTGTTTTTAATTTAATGCTTTTTAAAAAATTAAATTCTGGTGTGAAAGGGAAATTAAATCAAGATGTGACTAACCCATTAAAGCCCAGTTTAATTTAAAACAAGAATTTCAGTTAGCTTATGTTAAAAACACAATTACAAAAAAAATTAAATTTCTTAGAGAAAAAAGTGTTTTTTGAATTATTATTTTATTATTGTTAAAAAAATCGGTAATAAATGATTTTTAAAAACTGTTCTGATGATATAAATTAAAAATTATATGATGATATAAATTAAAAATTATATGAAAATATCAAATAATGATCTTGAAATTCCTTCCATTATCTTGAAAACAAATCAAAGCATAATTTAAGGATTTTAAGATGCCAGTACTTCAACTTCAAAATTTGTGTAATGCAATATGCTAGTTGAAAACTCTTAGGAATTTAAGAAAACATTTTGATTGAGATGGATATGAAAGGTTAATATGACACTTCCGTCAGAAACTCAGGTTTCAATGCTTTTAGAATCAAATTTTATCATTATTGAGATTGATTGCTTCTCTTTTTTTGTAACGATTCTACAATATTTTTAACCTTCTTTTAGCGGAGGTAAATATCTTACCACCTTAATAAATATCATGCACACATTGTAGCATCAAAACTAGAAATGGGCAAAAGTGTCATGTTCAATGTGTAATGTTCCATTGTGTGCAGCACTTTGTTTTATGTTGTTTCACTAGAATAATTAAAAATAATGCATTTGGTTTTTCTACCACTTATTTCATGTGTAATTAATATATTTTAAATTTTGAAATAACTTATAATAAATAGTTTTACAAAAATACATATTGATTTGTGGAATTATTTGTATTTCATATTTTTTCTATTAAATAAATAAGTACAATTTCATTGCTTTTGGGGGGCAGTGGTAAATATGTCACCACCTTAAATATGAGCCACAACAACAAAATTTAAAAAATACCTTTTTTGGTCATAAAGGATCTTTTTTTACCTATTTATAGCGTAAACTGTAAATTTTGGAAGAAAACGGCTTGTGCCCATTGAAGGGTTAATATCTCAAGCACTCTTTTTATAAATGTATTTCTTTTATTTTTACCTCTTTGTATAAATTTTATTCCTTTTATTACAGTTGATATTTATTTAACTATTGATATTTATTTACAGTTGATATTTATTTAAC
>JAPMOR010097217.1:630662-641472 GCA_026543865.1 Argiope aurantia | reverse complement strand
TATTTATTTAACTATTGATATTTATTTACAGTTGATATTTATTTAACAGTTGATATTTATTTAACAGTACATATTTATTTAACTTAGTGTTTATGCTTGGTATAATTCACTATTTTACAAAGTTCAACTTTTTTTTATTCTGAGCCAGTGTCATGTCTGAAAATGTTTTTATTTTCTCCACGGAAGTGAAATGTAACTGGGCTTGTTAAGAGTTCAAAGGAAATAATTTGTTCATGCTATGATTGGTTTTATAGCTGAGTTTTAAAAATGAAAAAGGAAACAGTGGATTAAAAATTTCAATAATAAACATTTTAGTTGGCAGAAAATAGATATTTCATTAAATTTATTTAATGAATAAAAATTTGGGTTCACTAAAATAACTTTAATTCGAAAAAGAATGACCAAATAAGAAATACATAAGAAAAATCGAATGTTAACTTGTAATCCTTCACCCCTCCTTCTATGAATAGTTATGCATTTATCTTCAAAAATATTTTTTAATATTTAGTTGAGAAAAAAGAATGTCAATGTTGCTAATGTCATTTGCTACCCCTGCCTTTTTCTCAATGAAAGACTGGTGCTATCCCAGAACATAAGTATTGTCAGATTTCAGTTTAAAATAGTTATAGTTAGTATTGGGGGAGGGGGAGTGGCAGAGAGGTTATTTCAACTTAGACAACAATTTTTTCCTTTGATCAGATTCAATTCTGAAAATATTCAAGTTTTATTTTTAACTTTGTTTTAATATTTTATATTTACTAGCAGATTCATAAAATAATGAACAATTAAAAATAGTCATTCCTGTTTTAATATTTTTAATAGATGTTTTCTAATGCCATATATTTTGCCATTAATGTTTTTACTAGAGTTTATTTTAGATATGGAGGTGGGAGAGATGTTGAACCAGACAAAATCTGATTTCAAATGGAGTTTGTATTTATTTGCTAGATTTTTTAAAATTAAATCTAGTCTATTTTTTTCACCTAATAACTGGATTTTTTAAACATTCATTGCTTTTCTAGTGTTAAATGTTTAAAGAATTCAATTTTCCACTAAAAATAAAATATACTATTTTAGCTTTTAGGTTGAAAAAGGAGACCTTAGGAAATAAAAATCATAACAATTAATCGATTTACAATGAAAATGAGGACAGCACTGTGAATATATTGGTATCTAATGACTGGGAAAATAACAGATTAAATTCCCTTAATCAATTTTCTTTCTTTCTATTTTCTTATCTTAAACTGTCTTATTTACACATATTCCAAAATAAATTAAATGTCCACAACTATTGTACAGTAAGGCTTTTATTATTATTTTTATTATTTATGGAGTCTTAATTCAGATATATGTGTACATTTATTGTGAAATATATTTATATCAAAGATGTGTTCATTATTGCAATTCATTCCAGGTAAACATTGGTAATGTAAGTATAGAAGCTGAACAATTAGGTGACGGTGAAGAGGACATTCTGGTGACTTTGCTGTCAAGAAAGATGCATCATAAGGAATTGGAAGAGTTTGGTCATAATGAAGGGGAACATTCATAAGTATATATATCATAAGGAATAATTTCATTTCATTTGTGAGGAATTTATGTGTATAAATTTTCCATTCGTTTATGTGATTTGTGTACAAACAATTTTTGAAGTTCCTTTTAAATGGTCAAATATCCATTGAAAATTGTGCATTAAGTTCTTTCTCGTGAATCAATGTTACCAAATCATTGAAGTGTACAGACTTTATATCTTCATTAGATGATTACTAGATGTCTTTCCTGTTCAGTGGATTGTAATATTTGATGGATTTTAAATGAACATGCAAAAAAATATTATAATTACATTTGATATTATATCATAAACACTGCTCATATCATAGCTAAATGTGTATTTTTTTTTAAAATTGTTGTCGTTTGTTTTTCTAACAGTTGTATTTATTTTGTCTCATATTGATTATTGTTAATTTTGTGGTAATTTGCATTTAATGTTGGTGTACCTGAAACATACATTTTCCCATCTGTAATCTGATTGTAGATCAAGAAGTCATACTTCATTTCATTTTACTGCTTTTTTATTGTGAACTACTGCTATATTTAATAGTCAAATTTTACTGTGCAAATTCATTAAGAAATGTCATTACTTTGTATAATACTGTTCATGGTCATGAAATTAACCTTGTTTCTGCTTTACATCACTCACTTCGGTAGCTGCTGTTAATATATACTCTGTAGGAACTTGGAAAATTTCTTGCCAAAGTTTTAACTGCAGAAGTTTACAATCAATGTATAGGCCAGAGTCATGATTTGTTTTATTTTTGAAATTATTTATCTTTATTCTGTAAGAATTATACAATAAATTCAAATTATATTGGCCTTTTCCACCATTCTTCATTTAAATTTTTGTATTTGTGTCAACTGATTCTGCAAATCACATAGTAAACTAAAATTATCTAATATCATAATTATTCTCATAACAGTATTTATAATAAATAATTTGAGATGGGTTTGTAGTTTTCTTTTATATTATAATAATTAATTTTTCTGCTTTGATTTAATTCATCTTTACCAACCATTGATTAGTTCCTTCAGTGAATTATTTTTAATTTTTGTGGATGAGTAACTTGTATCTATAGCCTTATATCTATTCTGTTCATTGTGCTATGTATCTGTCAATTTATAATCTGTCACATCCTCCTGTCTTAAAATTTGAATCGGAATTGGGAAAATAATTAAAATTCAATTAACCAAATAACTTGTTTTCTGAATTTAAACATTTTATTATCTGAATTAATTTTTTTTTAATATAATCATGTGACATAATGAATTTTATGATTTGTGAAAAAGAAATTTTTTTTTATTATATATATATATATATATAATATATATATAAGCATTATTTTATTTGAAGCAGAATGCAGTTTGAAGACAGTGAAGAGACTTGCTATTTCGTGACGTCGTTTTATTTCATTTTTAAAAAGCAGCCATATGTACAAGCGATGAGCACACAGAAAAGGAATGAGGAAAAAGCTCTTGGACATTATATCCCTGGTCTTATATAACCTATGATTTTGATAGGGAAAATATTTCTTTATAGTGCTAATATATTAATAAGATTCTGATAGGGATTTCTGACGCATGTCAATCACATGTAAGGGAAACACAGGGATCTTTTAAGAAAGTATTTGCCTCATCAGCGGTATTTTGCCTCTTCACGCTGAGTGTGGGAAAGTTAGACTTTTTGCTGATTCTGCAATTTAACAAAGCTTCTCTTGAATTAATTAAGTAGAGACAGTGGAATTGGATCACGAAATAAGAGAATATTTTAGAATAAAGTTACTATGAGCTAAATTAAGATAAAATCTTGAAAATTAATTAAATTGAAATTAGAGTTAAAATATTACAATTTTCCCCCCACTGCAAGACGAGGAAGTATGTCATGGTCCTCGACACACAGCCTTACCTTACAGTGGTGGTCCAGGAAGAAACTAAAATTTAAAGGCATATTAAAAGTGATATCCAAGTTTCCCTTACCTTTACGATAATATAAAAATCATTTTGAACAAGATTATATAACACACAAAAAGATAATGTGATGTCTGTGAAAATATTGGATAAATATTCAACAACACCAAAAATAATAATATTAAAACATGCAATGTATAAATGATTTTCTGCAGAAACTCTGTCTATTGTCTCTCAATCTATAAGATTGTCTCTATTTGATGAGGAATGTCTCTAAAGAATGTTTGCATACAGTGAGTGCCCTTTGAAAAGTAGAAGGCTCATCAAAATGATCAAATTGAATGTAAAATATTGGCATAACAAATTGAATTTATATAATAGTAATATATCAACACAGTTCTAATTTTTGTATATAACACTTGAATCTGAAAATAATAATATGGTATTCAAAATACTCTTATAACATAACTATTCAAAAACGAATGACATAAAAATGTCTAATTGTAAAAGAAAAACTTTAACCCACTAGTTAACCAATTAGTGGTGAATAGTAAAACCTTGTCCACCAATTTCTAGTAGTGGGTGAAACTTAATGACCTAAAATTAGGACATCAAGAAGTGGGACATAATTCTTATTCTCTCTCTACTCTCATCCAGGAATATTTATTTCCAAATGGAGAACAACATATCAAGGATAAAAATAGAAAGAGATAGAAATTAATTGTGAGGTTGACCCTATACTCACTTCTCAATAAGACTGAAGTATTTGAATGTATTTTGTGATGGTGCCTATCACATCATCATCATGAAGAAAAGAAAAACTAACTCCTACGAGTGGAGACAATGGGCCAACCTAAGTTGGGGATTATGTTGAAGAAACATGGGAAATAAAAGGATTTTTTTTTAATTTAAATTATTATTCATGACTTAATTTTAATTTTTCTGATGGGTAATATGTTCTTAATTTTGATACATGGACAATATCAGTAGCTTTGTTTGTTAATACATTTGGTTTAGATATTTCATAATTTACATCTGAAATTTTAGTTACTATTTCATATGGACCTGAAAATACTGGAGATAATTTTCTACGATTGGGGAAATTAAATTGCTCATACTTTACAATGTCACCAGGTTTGAATGGTGAATCTATAAATCTAGCATCATATCTTATTTTATTTTTATCATGATATTTTATTGATATTTATATCTTTAGCTAATTTTCTGGTTTCTTCTACTGGAGGATAGAATTGATTTTGAGTTAAGGGAGGAGGATAAGGTAAAGTGCCAAATAACAAATATGCAGGAGGAAATTTTGTAACTGAATGAGGTATTAAATTATATTCATTGATTACTTGTTCTAAAAGTTTAGTCCAAGGAATTTTAGTAGGAGAAGAATTGACCTTACACTTTAATTTAGTTACTATTGATTGGTTAACTCTTTCACATTTCCCATTAGTTTGTGGATGATGTGAAGATGTTAACAGATGCTTGACACTGTAATTTCTGAGGAAATGTTTGAATTTAGATGAGGTGAAAGCACCATTTCTATCAGTTAATAATTTGGAAGGAACCTAAACTTGGAAAACTTGCTTTAATATATTAATATAAGTTTCAGAATTTTCATTTTTGGAAGGAAAGGCCCAAACATATCTAGTCGCATGATCAATTACTATATGAAGAAATTTTTTAGTTGAATTGTAATAGTTAAATCCATCGACAGAAAGACATTCAAAAGGACGATCTGTGGGGGACACAGCCTGTAAATGGCCAAATCTTTTTTCTTTTTATTTAATTGACAAATATCACAATGTTTAACAAAAAGTGCAATATCTTTAGTAATATGGGGCCAATAATACTGAGGAGTAATTAAATTTATCATTTTTTGTGTGCCTGGATGCCCAAATTGTTCATGAGCTGTTTGCAAAACTTTTCTCCTAAGAGAAAAAGGTACAACTATTTTAAATAAATTTTTCTTTTTAACTACAAGTACATCATTAATATTTTTATATTTAGTATAATCTAAATTTTGATAGTGTTTTATCTCATCTAATTCCAATAAATGCACAGAATGTTGGAGATATTGAGCAGTAGGATGCCTTGATAACATATCAGCTTCAACATTAGCTGTTCCCTTTAAATATTTAACTTCATAATCAAACATGCTTAGTTTTAAAGACTAACGGAATAATCTTCCCCTTAAATTTTTTACATTTTTAAGCCAAACAAGAGCAGCATGATCAGTATGAATTATGAATTTTTTCCCATGTAAATAATAATAAAATTTATCAAGGGCATCTACTATTGCTAAACATTCTAACTCAGTTATACAATAATTTTTTTTCATAAGATCGTAAAATTCTTGAATGATAAGATACAGGATGTAATTTACCAGAACAGTCAGGCTGTTTTAGAACAGCTCCTATGGCTACCTGAGATGCATCTCAAAAAACATGGAAGAGGTAAATTAGGATTATACAGTTGTAATACTGGTTTAGTAATCAATTTATTTTTTAACATTTCAAAAGCTTTTTGACAGTCTTCTGTCCATTTCCATGGTGTATCTTAGATTTTTTAAAGAAGATTATTTAAGGGTTCTCTTATTTTAGCATAAGAATCAATAAACTTATTATAAACATCTACAGAGCCAAGAAAACCTTGAAGTTGCTTGACATTTTTTGGAGGTTGTAATTTTTTAATACTTTCAATATTATAATTATCAGGTGAATGCATCCTTCTTTGACTTCATACCCCAAGAAATTAATTTTATCTTGAGCAAACACACATTTAGAAAATATTAATTTAATGTTTTCTTTTTCACACATTTGAAAAATCTGTTTTAAATGATTAATAGTGTTTCTCTAATGAGTTAGAGAAGACTACTATGTCATCAAAATAGCGACATGCAAAATTTGAAAATTTATGTTTATTTAAAATTCTACGAATAGTCTATTGAATATTGCAGGTGCATTTTTAAAGCCAAAAGGCAGGACTTGAAATTCATATAAACCTTTAGTAGTTACAAATGCCAATTTATGTTTATCTTGTTCATGCAAGGGTATATGCCAATATCCAGATGCAAGATCCAAAGTTAAAAAAAGTTTAGCAGTACTTAATTTATCTAATAAGGTATCTATTCTAGGGAGAGGCTCTGCCTCAGATTTGCAAATGGAATTAATTTTACGATAATCAATACAAAGACGACTTTTTCTATTTTTATCACTTTTATATGCTAATGTTACAGGTGAGGAATAGTTACTAGTAGATTCTTTCATTAAACCTGCATCTAACAAATTTTTAATTTGCTTATTTATTTCAATTTCATCAGTAGCAGAGGTTCTATAAGCCCTTTGTGAAACTGGTAAATCAGATGTTAAATTTATTCTAGGGGATTCCATTCTTATTTTACCAACATCAGATTTATTTTTTGCAAACACATGAGAATATTCTGACACCAGAGATAACACAGGTTCAGATAGTTTATTTACAGTCAGAGGTGGGAAAATTTCCTCTGAGGTATTCACTACCTTGACCTTATTATCACTAGTGTTATTATTTTCAACAATATGTAAAGACATATAATTATTATTGGTATGCAAATTGGTAATAATTTTTCCATTTTGAAATATTTTATTTTTGTCACAATCTATAATTAATTTATATAAACTACAATCTGGCAATCCTAAAATGATATATGGTAAAGGATTGTCCATAATATATAATTTTATTTTCTTATTTATTTGGCCAATTTTTAAATATATGTCACAAATTTGGGTTAATTGGAACGTTCCACGAGCTTGTTTGACTCTAATAGGTTTTACATTTTTACTTGTCAAGTTAAGTTTTTTTACAATATCTGCAGATATAATTGAAAGAGTGGATCCTGTGTCAATAACAATATTTATATTACTATAAGGGTTATAAACATTGTCCAAGTTAGCTAGATTTGGTAAAATTGAGATGTGTCCGGACACTAATATTTGCCAGTGTGCTGGGCCAGGGGCCTCATTAATAGAATTTTGTCTTGTTCCAGGATTTTGAGAACAGTCAAGAGGAACTTCTGTGCACGGGGAAGTTAAATTGACTGTTATTGGAACATTTGTCATAATTTGGGGTTGATGAAAAGGACATACTTGGGTCCAATGATAAGCACTTTGAATACCATTTTGGGTACAAATTCTACATGGAGAAGGTGGTAATCTATGTTGAAAATGCAAATTATGATTATAGTTATTGTAATTATTGGGACGTGGCCTTATTGAATTATGATAATTTTGTCTAAAATTATTGGGAGCTCGAGGAGTAAAAGAATTTTGAAATCTATAATTAAAATTATGCCTAGGTGTGAAAGGTACTGGTTGCCTTATTCTGATTTTAGTTTCATTACACCTGCCTGGGTTTGGTTCTGAAGATTCTTCCATCTTTAATAGTTTAGTTGTTATTGTAAGCCATTCTGTAGGGGTATTAGGAGCTTTTATGCTAATTGTTTTAGTTGAGTTGGCAGTCCATCAGTAAGACCTTCTAAAATTAGTTGTGGATTAAGGCCTAACTGTCTTATCATAATTTAATTTTTGATGGAAATAATCAACTAATTTAGCATTTTTTGAATCAAATTTCAATTGTGAAAAGTCAGAAAAATTAACAATATTGGATTGAATAAATTGTTCAGTTAATATACAACATAAATTATCAATATTTAAACAACTATTTATATAATGTGTTAAAGCTGACCCTTTTAGAAATTTAGCAATATTTTTAATTTTCCACAAATCATTTTTGTTATTTTCTTGACAAATTTTGTTAAAATATCCCAACCATAAATCCATCTTCATTCCATTTTCGGGATTATGGAGGGTTCTTGGGATATTTGTTCATTTTCTTTTTTATCAATTTTAACTTCTGAACCTTGAGAATTGGATACATTTGTTTTATCTTGGTCAGTCATTTTTCCAGATCTTAACAACATTCAAGTATATTTCAAATAAAAAAAGGTTTAAATTTAAGCATAAAATTTTAAAACATAGACCTGATAAAAGACTAAAAATTCAATATTTCAAATAGTACTATAAAAATATAACTTGCAATAATTCAAAAATGAAAATCAAAAGAAAAGAAAAACACAAACATAAATCTTGATTTTCACCGTTGAGGCGGGAAACACTAAACACTTTTTCGATGAATTATCACTTTTTTAATTAATCACAAAATTGCAATTTTGAGCACTGAAAACGGAGACTACGGCAGGTGACGGAAAGCTATTTTTCTATTGAGTTGATAATATAACACACAAGTGATATTTTCGAAATTTGGGTGATTCACTTAAGCACTGGCGAGTAAAGCAGGCGATTATTATTGTGATGATGATATAATAAGGAAATGATGTTGATATCGGAATTATTCAGCACAGGTAAGGAGCCAGAAATTTTTTATGATGACAAGGAGAATCAACTCCTTGAAGATATAAGGAGCACGCACATGACGATATGGAGCACAAGCACAATGGTATGAAGCAGCAGTGTCGGATGAAGTCACAGGTTAGGCACGGTAGAATCGACGATGCGGTAACATGACGGAATGCCGGAGATTCAACCGGACTCTGGACTACGGTTTGCAGGAAACGATGTGGCCGAGGTAGACGGCGATGAAAGAACTTCGCCACGGAAACATCGCAGCTGGCGAACCTGGACCGAAGCAGTCATCTTTGGAGCACAGCGAGCGCAATGCAACGTTGGAGTCACACCCGTCAATTTAATTTTAATTAATTTGACAATTTTTCACAGGAAACTATCCTTGTCGACAAGGATGAGCACACAGAAAAGGAATAAGGAAAAAGCTCTTGGACATTTTATCCCTGGTCTTATATAACCTATGATTTCGATAGGGAAAATATTTCTTTATAGTGCTAATATATTAATAAGATTCTGATAGGGATTTCTGACGCATGTCAATCACATGTAAGGGAAACACAGGGAGATTAAAAAAAAAAAAATTGCCTCTTCACGCTGAGTGTGGGAAAGTTAGACTTTTTGCTGATTCTGCAATTTAACAAAGCTTCTCTTGAATTAATTAAGTAGTGACAGTGGAATTTGGATCACGAAATAAGAGAATATTTTAGAATAAAGTTACTATGGGCTAAATTAAGATAAAATCTTGAAAATTAAATAAATTGAAATTAGTTAAAATATCATTATATATATATATACTTTACTATAGAAACTAAATCAAGCTTAAAGGGTAAATAATATATTTTTTGTACATGTAATTAGATTATAGAAGGGAAAAAAATGCAATTTTTAAAAATCTACAAACATATAAAAAATTTTGCATTGTTTTCTTTCAAAATTAAACTTTATCTTTAATTGCTGCAAAACTTTTTAAAAAATTATTGGAATCATATTTTGAAAAAAAAATCTATACTATATGAAAAAGAAAAAAATTATATTCCATATCTTGACAACGGATGAAAAACCCAGGATGAAGTATTTTTTGTAACAATGAAAATTATTTGAATTTCATCATAACAATAAAATACAATCTGAAGAAGAAAAGGGGAAAATTTACTCTGTCTATTAATAGTAAACAAAAACTCGCATTAAAATTTTTGTAATAACAATGCAGATGATTTAAAATTCATCATTACAATGAAAAATATTATTGTGAAATAAAATTTTAAATGTTTTTAAAGTTTATTAAAATTAGAGAAAAGTTTGTACTACTAATAAAAAAGAATGTGCGTATGTCAGTGCTCTACAATTCAAGCCATCTCATTCACTGCTACATACTTTGTGCATGCATACCTTGCAGAATGGAAATAAGCACCTCAATTCGCTTTTTGTTGAAATTTTAATTAAAAATTAGAATGAATTTTATTGTTTTCCTATGAGAAATTCTAAAAGTATTGTTACAAACCTGCAATCCGGCTTCCCAGCATAGTTTGTTCCATCATCAGAAAGACTGTTTTAAAGTCATTGGTATTGGACGGAGTCCTGGTGTAGCGTCGGAGGTCCCAGAGCTTGGCGACTTTGGCGCCAAAATAGATTATACCCGAAACATCGAGAATTTTCCCGATCCGTCCAGCAGGAACCGAGATACGCCTCGAACGTTCCTGATTGGTTGAGAGGCTTCTAGCCCCGCCGCCTGAGACCTATAAAAAGGTCTGCTGCTGTCAGTCGTGAGAGAGTCGAAGAAGAGTAGTCGGAAACGACGGAACGGAGTAGTCGGAATCGATGGTGAAGAACTGGTCTTCCAGGGATTAGCAGAGCAGCGACGCAGTCAAGCTGGGGCTGAACTAAGCTGTGCGCTACTGTCTGCAGTAGAGTTTTGTTGTGTGTGCTGCTGTTGCACGTCT
>JAPMOR010097217.1:573252-630652 GCA_026543865.1 Argiope aurantia | reverse complement strand
CTGAAGATAATTGACTTCTCTGTGCTGTATATAGTTGTCGTCTTTGTTCTGTCCTGTGTGTCTTCGTGTAAATAAACGTCGTTGTTTCTTTTTCTACTGCCGTCTGCTGATTGAGCGTTCTCCACACCATATAACTTCCACTATCCAAATGAACCTCGGAAATTTCTTAACATTTGGTGTCAGAAGTGGGATAGTGGTTAATAGTGTATGGTGCCGACGAGATCCCAAGCAAAAATGGCTGATAGCGGTAATGGTGAGTTACTGGCTCTGTTGGCTGAGATGAAGAAATTTATGGATGAGATGAAGCAAGGACAAGATAAACTTTTGCAAGAAATGAAAACCGAATATGAAGACATGAGGAGTGAATTGAAAAAAGGCCTTTCGTCGTGGAAAGAAATTTTCGAAGATAAAGTTAACAAAACTGAAGACATCCAAGTTATCACAGAAGAAATTGAAGGAAGCAGCGAGAGCCAAATAGACGAAAAGAATGAAGATCGAATGGAGACGGTGTCACCAAAAAGGAGCTTAGCCATCCGGAAGATGGACCGAAGTTTAGTAAGGAGAGGAACCAACAGGGAGAATGTCAAATAATTGCGGAACTGAAACGGTCTTCTCCGAATGAGTCCCCTGAAGTGGAACCGAAAGTGCAGGCGCTTGGGGATGGAGAAGATGGACTTTTTTCGGACGGGTCTGTTGGTGCCGACCCGTGCTCGATGCCTATGGATGCAAGAGTGGACGCGATCCTGTTTGGATTGCATTCGTCCCAAAGATTAAAGGGACTACCTCCCTGCAAGCCTCTTGGTATCTCCTTGCATAGTGACACAGAAGAAGACTACGTGGCTGGAATCGCTGATCCCTGTAGTCACGGTCTCAATTTCCTCCAAGAATTCGGATTTGCTGTGGATTTTCCGAGGAGTGTCATGCAAATAGGAGCCGATGAATCTGCTCTGTATCCGGTCAAGTTGTGTCGTTGCAGAAGAGCCCTTCCCGTAAAGGCAGATGTACTCTTCAGAAGATCCAGTGTGGAGAGCTGCGGACAATTCTCAAGTGTTGAGAATCAGCCGGGAATAGGCGGAGATATTGCCGCGAAAGCTTTGGCGATAAAGGCGAATACCTGGCTTTCGAGTGGACTTCAGAAGGCAACGTTGGATCATCCTGATATACGATTGGTTCGATGGAAGAAGTTTAAAGTGACCAACCGAAAAGCCTGGCAAGAATTCACTCCGGAGGACTTTACTACGATCCAGTATTTCGCTCCATGTGACACATTGCATTTCAATAAGAGAAATCAAGTTTGAGTGTACAATCCGTAACGACGAAGAGGTCCGAGTCAAAACCATTGAGAAGGTTCGGATGATCTTTAATCGCCGTAAGATTAGTAAACGATGTCATCTTCGAAAGACCGGAAGTCACCTAAAGCATCGTCATCACATCATTCGGAAGCCTACGCCAGCTGTTGGATTGAAGTAGGACTGCCTGGACGTCAGTCTTTGAAGAGGGGAGCAATGTTACAAACCTGCAATTCCGCTTCCCAGCATAGTTTGTTCCATCATCAGAAAGACTGTTTTAAAGCCATCGATATTGGACGGACTCCGGGTGTCGTGTCGGAGGTCCCAGAGCTTGGCGACTTTGGCGCCAAAATAGATTATACCCGAAACATCGAGAATTTTCCCGATTCGTCCAGCTGGAACCGAGATACGCCTCGAACGTTCCTGATTGGTTGAGAGGCTTCTAGCCCCACCTCCTGAGACCTATAAAAGGGTCTGCAGCTGCAGTCAGAGTCAGTTTCCCCCAGCAGAACCCACACATTTCGGAACCAACAGCGAAACCACAATAGACTTTGCAATAGTAAAAGACTTTTTATTTCCTTACGAAATCATGTCACTCCCAGAAATGAGCTCTGACCATAACCTGGCTGCTCTACACTTTCACTTTAAGTACACACTACCCGACATCACAGGGAAAACAAAGACCAACTTGAACAACTTTAAAACAGACCTCAGCAACACAATAGTAAAATTCACAAACATCAATACCCCAGAAAAAATTTACAACCTAGCAGCACAAATTGAACAGGAAATTTGCAACGCCAAAAACAGCAACTTGAATCCGATCACTGACAACAAACCCTACTTTGATCCACAACTTAGAACACACAATGCTGAAAGAAATAGGATCAGAAAAGAATTTCAAAAGTATAAAAAACCAGAAATCAAAACCCTACAGAATAAAATGAATAACAAAATAAGGAGGCTTGCTCAACAAATTGAAGACAGAGAGTTCACCAACAAACTCATTAATCTCAATACGGAAAATCAAAACGTCTGGGACTTTGTGAGACCGTTCAAAAAGAAAAAACTAAATATTCCGACCCTTAACGGTCCAGCTGGAATTGCGCAAACCGACCTCGACAAAGCAAACTTCTTGGCAAATAGCCTAGAGAACCAGTTTAAATTAAACCCACTATGTCATGAGGAAACAGAATACGAGGTCGGAGAAACTGTTAGCTCCTTTCTCAGCTTTCAGATGGCGCCACTAAACAACCCAAACGTAAACATTGATCTGGTTAAGTCAACGGAAGTCATAGAATGTGTCAAAAAACTTTAAAACAACAAGGCGCCTGGACATGATAACATCACAAACAACATGATTAAACACCTCCCGCTGAATTTCATACTATTTTTCACCCTTTTAGTACAAAAAGCACTTGAACTTGGGTATTTCCCAGCTAGATGGAAGACAGCCACAGTAGTACCCATTTATAAACCTGGTAAGGATCCTACGGATCCCTCCAGTTACAGACCCATCTCACTGCTTTCCTCCCTTAGCAAAATCGCTGAAAGGATTATTTTAAAGAGACTCAACCAGCACCTATTAGAAAACAACATTCTTTGTCCTGAACAATTTGGCTTCAGACCAAGCCTATGCACCTCACATCAACTCATCAGAGCCACCGAATTCATCACCGCAGGTTTCCAAAACAAACAAAAAACAGGAGCTGTCTTTCTCGATATACAGAAAGCATTCGATCGGGTATGGATCAATGGTTTAATTTACAAGTTAATTAAAAACAATACTCCAGGTTATTTAATTAAAATCATTGTTTCGTATCTTAACGATCGATGCTTTAGAGTAAGGGTGAAAAATGATTTTTCAGACACTAAACACATTCAAGCAGGAGTACCACAAGGCTCAAAACTAGGACCAATTCTGTTCTCCTGTTACATCAACGATATTCCAAAGCAATTTAACACCATGTTGTGTTTATATGCTGATGACACTGCAATTCTAGCCAAAAACCACAACGCAAGATACATAAAAATTGCTCTGGATAGGCATCTGGAAAGTATCACAGAGTGGATGTTCAGATGGAAGATTGAAATAAATGCAGACAAAATTGTAGCAGTAATGTTTCACAAAGCTCCCAGACAGAAACTTTGAAAGGATAAAAGTCAAAGGAAAATACATCCCGTGGTCTCAGGAAACCAAGTACCTAGGTGTCATAATGGACAGGAAACTAAATTGGAGGGCACACTTTAATTACTTAAAGGATAAATTCCGAGCTCAATCGCGCAAGTTCTTCCCCCTAATTTCTCGGAATTCAAAGATGCACAGGGACACTAAAATGCTTATTTACACAGCCTATTTGCGTCCGATAATGACTTACGCATGCCAAGTTTGGGGACATGCAGCCAAAACAAATCTCAGAATAATTGAAAGGCAGCAAAATAGAATCATCAGGCAGATATGTGCTGCTACCTGGGCCATGTCCAGCTCTGAAATCTATAAAGCCCTCATATACCCCACTTTTAAGCAAACGATAAAGAAAATAGCAACCAACTTCTACAATAAACTTGATAATCACGAAAACGAGGCAATTAAAGCTATTGAAAAATATAACCCCCAACCTCATATCAATAGACCAAGAAATGTTCTATTACTTTAAAATCTGACTATCTTATATTCCCAGCTGTCGTGACAAACCAAACTCAATTCCATCAGTTGTAAACGCATGCTGATTGGCTCTGATCGAACAATAGAATATACCTAGTAGTAAACATAACTTTTTGCCGGCTACACACTTCGATCCGCATTGCAACCCAACGCACCCTTCCCACTGCAGCTGAGTTCCTATTGGATAGCGTTCCACCCTCCTCTCCCTCTCCACCAGCGAAAGTTCAACTCCTACCACCTACAAGCAAGGTATATCGAAAGTCCCTGGCATTCACCAAAAGCCAAGCTACTCCATTCAACTTCTCGCCATTACAGGAGATGGCTTCTGATCGAAGCGGGCTCTCCTTTAACACCACTGTCTTCTGTCAGAGTCAGTCAGTCGGGAGAGAGTCGAAGAGGCAGCGTAGTCGAAGAAGAGTAGTCGGAAACGACGGAGCGGAGTAGTCGAAATCGACGGTGATTAACTGGTCTTCCAGGGATTAGCAGAGCAGCAACGGAGTCAAGCTGGGGCTGAATAAGCTGTGTGTTACTGTCTGCAGTAGAGTTTTGTTGTGTGTGCTGCTGTTGCACGTCTCGCGGCTGAAGATAATTGACTTCTCTGTGCTGTATATAGTTGTCGTCTTTGTGTTGTCTTGTGTGTCTTCGTGTAAATAAACGTCGTTGTTTCTTTTTCTACTGCCGCCTGGTGATTGAGCGTTCTCCACACCATATAACTTCCACTATCCAAACGAACCCCGGAAATTTCGTAACAGTATTATTGCATAAAAATGACTTTTATGCCATTTCAAAATTTAAAAAAATATCTTTTTAATTTTTCTTAGTAATTAAATAGCTGTGCATGTTTCTCTTTGAATTTTGGCTCTTTCTCTCCCCCCGCCTCCCCCATGCACAATTTCCAATAAAAAATTACGTTGTTGGCCTAAAATTCTATTCTAATTATTATAATCTGAAATTCTAATTATTTTCAATATTTATGAAATATTTAATTATATGACTTAGTTCCATTTTTAAAAACTGAGAAAGAAAGATCCTGTTTAATATCTGTGTTATTTACAAAATGAATAAGAAAGTAGTTACATCATTGCGAAGAATTGATCTAGAATGCAGATAAACTGGAGAGTTTTGTTTTTAATTGTACTGTTATTCTGGTTACTGTACAAGATTCAGCATACAATAATAACTCAATGGAAATAATTAAAATAAAGCAACTTTAATGTTCTATTTGGTGGAATCACATGAAATATCCAAATGATTTATCTGAAATTAAATATAACTCATATTTCCTTCGAACTGGCTGGTCTCATCAGATATATTAACTAATTTACATAGTACCTGTAAGTAATATAATTTATTAATTACTGTTTTTTATTACTATTTTCAGATGGTGCAAAAACCCTTTTTGTGTTGTAATAGTCTTACAAATTATCAGGAAAAAACTTCAAAAATTTGCTTAGTTTTCTGTTAATAAAATTTTTTTTAAATATTCTTAGGTGCATATTTACATTCTTCATTGAATGTAGTACCATTCATAAGCATGCACATTCTTCTTTATTATTAATAGAGATTAACAATAATTAAAAATTTAGTCTTTTAAATAATTGTTCTCAAAAAAATGAATCATTTATTCTCTTGTTGCAAATTCCATTTGTTTCCAATTTTTATGAAGAAGAGTATTGCATGTTTTTTAGTTAAAAATGTAAAGATTGTTGTAAATTAAAAATCAATTAAGAATTTTTTAAAATTGAATTCAACAACTGAACCCTTTATTATTAACTAGTTTTTTCTATTGTTACTTTGTTTATTTTCAGATAATATTCATGTTTCTTTTTTTTTTAAGAAGCAAAAATAAAGTATGTATAATTTTTTTAAAAAAACAAACGGAAAGAAATAAAGATGAAATGCCAAAATTATTTTGCATGGAAAAACTGCATGTTTTAGTGCGTTAAAAGGTTGGCTTATATGGGTGCCAATAAGTTTAATCTATCTTTTTTTCTTATTATGGTACATCAAATGATGGATGAGAGAGTTTAGGATCTCAGTCAAATTCTTATTAGGCAATTTTCAATGCATTTTACATATCTATAAACTCTGTTTATAGAAACCTTATTAATTTTTCATATTAGTAGTGATAGAAAAAATAATTAGAAAACGTTAAAATAGTATATAAAAAGAAACGTCTGGCATTACTTTCCTCGTTTCTCGCAAATCAACTGTTGTTTTTCTTCCCCGTCCTACAATATCTTAATCTTAAATTTTCTTTTAGTTTGTTTTGGTTTAATTAAATATTTAAAATGTATTTATTATCATACATATTATAAATATTTCCAAAATCTTGCTTAATTCTCTCCAAGATTCTTGTAAATCATTCATGTAATTTTTTCAATGACTTTACTTTGCAGAAGCTGTCTTTAATTATAAAATAATATTAGTCATTTTAGTTTTAAATATTCGTTGACAATTTCTAAAGAAAATTTGGTCACCACACCTAATGCATTTTTTATGAAACTATTACAAGAGTAAACATTTAAAAAAATATGTAAAAGAATAATTTTAAGAAATGAAAAATAATCTTGCATTATTTACAGTATGACAAGATTGAAATTGCAATTTTTGACCCTAGATGGAACTTTTTTAATCCTGATTGTTGAAGACCTAAAAAGATTGCTAAAAGGCATAAAATCATTGCTAATTTATTTCAAGAGCAAACATAAACCAAAGTGAATTGGAAGATCTTTTGTAATTAATGGAGAGTAAAAAGTTGTACTTGTACTCTGTAGCAATAGCAAGGGAGACATAATAAACTATCGAAATATAATTTTTCTTGCTCCAATTCTCCATTAGTAAGATTTAATGCTATCATTGGAAGGTTATTATTTTTTCATATTGTCATCATATTTTGCTGTAAAAAGTTACAAAAATATACTAGTTTTAAACTAGAGTGTCTATATTTTCCATTGTTACATCAAGATTCTATTGCACTCAGCTTCAGGATCTTGAATTAATTTATTTAAAAGGTTAGTAAGGGTTAACATAGTTCAAAAATTTTCATGCTGACTTTATAAATGCATCCAAATGAAACTGTTTCCATTTCTATGGCCATATTTCAGAGTATGACCATATTGCTAAATCATTAATTCTAATATTTAAGATAGGAGATGTTTTGACATAAAATTAATGAAATACACTCTTCATTATTATGAGATGAAAACTGCAAAAGTCTTTACACATTTATTGAAAGTTTTCATAACAAACTATCATTATATAGAGTAAGGTGCTTAATAAATAACCACTTTTAGTGTAATTTTAAGATGGACACTCTTTCTTTGTCTGACTTCTGAATTTTTTTCTGGAGAATTTTTCTTGATTGTATTATTTTAAGTGTAAGATAAGCCACTTTCAAAAACCAATTGTTCTTCCACCATATTATTGCCATTCATTTAGTCAGGGCAGTTTTATTAGTCAGGAATTATTTCTTATCACATCAAATGAAAGTATTGTTTTACATTGTACTTACAGAATAAACATAGAAAAATCTGATTGGTTAGCAGCTGTCTTTCTTGAAGATGGTACCAGGGTTATAGCCCTATGTCATTGATGATATGTTCAGATGTCATAAAGTTTCAAATGAAATAGAAATAATCGAAATTGGATCAATAATTGGAGTTGGGGGATGGCTCTTGGGGTTTCCTATTCATTTTAGATTTTAAAAAATAGAAGAATGCTGCAATCACTGACCTCTCCAAATCTTCAGGATAATCATAAAAATGAAGCAGTTGTGAATGCATTGTTTTATGATTAAAGTAGTAGATATTGTTACGAACAGAAACTTAAATTATTACTTTTTCGTATGTAAAGGTGTATGGTGCAGCAGAGTCAATAGGCTTCAATGGCAAATGATGTTTATTGACACGAATACACAGAAGTACACTTAGAACAAATAGGAATTGATAAATAACCACAAAACGGCTAGGTAGAATTCAGTAGGAGAGGAAAATCCACGTAGCTACGCAACTAAAGTCTCCAAATGCCCACTATTCTCCACTGTCTTCTCACTTCAGCTGTACTCAATTGCCAACACCCTACTATATAACTGGCTATTCACCACAGATTCGATGCTGCTGCAATAATAGACTTAAAATTCGGCACACGGCTCAGTTTTTAATCCGCTAATTGCTTCCGCTTCATTCAACGATCACGCTTCACTGAATTGATCCTACTAATTCGTCGCTGACTAACTGTACGACTCCCTGTATGACTGAATTCCGCTCGGACAGCCGATCTTATTGCTTCCAGAACAGGGCAGAGAAGGTTCTCGAATAATCAAGCATATCTCGGCTCCTATTGATTCTATCGCCAAAATTCTTGAAAATTCTAGTATCATCCATTTTGTCGTCATGCGCGGAGCTTCATCGATACGGCATTCGATAGAACTTTCCATAAAACTGTCTTTTCTACAATGGGCCTAACTGTGCTAGGAAGCAACATTACAGATTCGTAACAATATGTTTTAAAATTTAAATTCAGTCGATCGAAAAGAATCCCCCAAAATATCATGCTTTCTCTTCATACTACAAAACACAAACACTTTACATTGAGTTGAAACAAGTGGAAGTTGGGCCAGAGAAGACACAAATTTCTGTGAACTTTCTCCGAGGTTCTTGTGCATTTCATGATTGTTATTGGAATTTGTGCATTCTCAGCAATTCATTAAAAAACGAAATGAATATCATATTTTGTAATTTGCTATTGTGTACGGGTACTGAAAATTAGCTGCCATCATTCCCATCATATTTCTGAAGATCCAGACATTTGGAAAAAGAGTGGAAAAAAAGGTGGTAGATTCTATAAATATAAAGAAAAGTTGATGGAAGAAAACTCCTGCTGGTTACTTTCATGTATACAAAATATTGTAGTCATTAATAAGTTTTGACTATAATTTCGAGGATTCTCCATGGTGCAGATTTTCGAGTCCAAAAAAAATCATGTATGCATTTATGTCGATGGGTCTGTCGACAGAATTACTGAAAAAAAAAATAGGAGTTCGATGCTTTTATATTGAGCTGTTTTCTATGAAATTAATATACGGTACTTAACACCTTTGAAAATGTTAGAGTTCGAAACATATTGTTAAGAATTCAAGGTTCTTGCCGTTTTGTTAGTCGATGAAGAAACAGTCCTTTAGTAATGATCGACGACATTATTAACACGAAGACACTAATGCAAAGACAACAAATAGTAGCCCACAAGTAGTAATAATAACCGCATCACACAAAACAGCCAGACAGAATTCAGCAGAAGGGAATCAGCTTACTTTCTACGGTCACTCCAAACGCCTGCAATTCTCCACTGTCTCTTAGCTTTAGCTGTATCCAACTGCCTACTCACTACTACACAACTCGATTATTCTACAGTAAACACCAGGACTCGGCTCACAGCTCAATTCAGCAATCACTTGAGCTCCACACAACGCTTGCTCTTCGCTGGACTGATCCAACTATTCGCCGTTGACTCTTTCCAAGATTGTCTTCAGCTTAGACTGCCTGACCTTTTATAGTTCTCGAAGCTGAGCAGAGAAGATTCTCGAAAAGCAGACATATCTCGGTTCCTGTTGGCTCTATCGCCAAAATTCTGGAAGATTCTAATATTATCTACTTTGTCGCCAAGCACTGAGATTACTGATTCGGCATCTGATCAGCATCCAACAGAATTGATCTTAAAACGGTCTTTCCAGTGATTCAACTAACTGTACCGGAAAGAAATATTACAGATTTGTAACAATATGCAGTTAGAAGGTGACACAAATTAAATTCTTTTCTGGAAAATAATAGATTAGCGAAGTGTATAAGTAAATTCTAACATAATAATCAATATTCTAAACTTTATTCCAGAATGTTAGCTGCTCAGGGAATCGATTAAAATAATAACAATAAAAAAATTAACAGAAAATTATAAATTTAAAGAAATATATCTTAAGAAGTTTTCAAAAAAATGGCAAGAGAAAAAGAAATAATATACTTCCAATAAATGTTTTAACTTGCAATCTAATTGTTCGAGGTTGAGTATGACCATTTTCTACACACACTAAAACTCCAGAATGGAATTTCTTTGGTAACTACTTTTGTTGAAAAAATTAAAGTTTCCTTAATATTTTATATCAGCTGTTTCAAATTTGGATATGTATATAAAATTTGGAATATTAGAGGATTCTTAATTCGAATTAGGAATAAATCAAGAATAAAAACATGGGATTGTCTTGACTAATTCCGAACCTTCTGGTTATAGTCTTCATAACTTTTTTAAAAACATTTTTACGAAATAAATTTTAATTTTAATCTCCTCCTCTAATTTTAAGATATCACAGATCTTTAAAAAAGAGCTTATTTGTAACATTTGATACTGTGAATGCAACGGTGAAATTAGTGTTAGGATTCAAACTAAAAATCAGTGGGAGTAGTCTCCCAAAAGCTTTCTCGCTTACTTTCTAATACACTTGTCATGCCAGAGAATGTCTTACATGGCACAGGTGTACTATAGTTAGGAAATATTTTTTTAACGTGATCTTACCATTTTTACTGTGTCGTATCATCCTTGGCGATTAATTACTGGCATACGATTAATAGTAACCAGAAATCGAATTTGTCCTTTAGATATGCTTCTCTTTAACGATTGGAACTAAAATTTGACACGAAACTGTACTTGTAGTCACAAAATCCTTTACAACTTATATTCGAAATTTGATATATTTAAGTTATTCCGTTTTTGAATTAGCGTATTGACATGTTTCTGCAAATGCAGACCGAAAGACGCCAACCTGTTGCGAGATTTGACTCAAGATGTGACAGATGTTAAACGCGTCAACCAAATTTTATCGAGCTAGCTCTCTTCGTTTTGTCTTTATCGTGTTAACTTATATTCGAAAAGGTGAACAGATGGACTTTCTCTAAACAGATTTTACTCAAGTTTCGATAGGAATCTTCAAATCTGGTATAAAGACAGTATACTAAATTTTAACCATTTAGCTCAAAGCGTTTTTGAGTTGTCTCTGTTACAGACAGACGGACGAATATTTTCCGAAAGTGTGTTTTTTGAACTCTAGGAGGTCTAAAACGTAGAGATTCGTAAAGATCTGGAATCCGAATTGTTCGACAATTACTATATTTTCTGTATACTATACGTATACGAGAAAGTAAAAATTATGCTACTTGTTGAGTAAAAATAGTTTTTTTTAATTGCTATCGCTTGCTAAATATTTATTGCAAGATTGCTAATTTCTGATCTGATAAGCTGTTATTTCTCGACAGCTATGGGTCTTCATTTCCGACTGCTTATTAAGTATGTCCATAGTAATCGTGACATATTTAGACGTAACTCATTTAAATAGTAAAAATGGAAGTAATCGAATTCAAAAGATATATTCCCAAAGCACAAAATTTTTACTGTATCTTTATGATGTTAGGTCTTCTGAATGCCGTCTAATATCATTCAGTATTCTGTGCTAATAGAATTAACATAAAATTATAAAACTGTTCCGAAAAATCTTTATTACCAATCTAAATCCTCTTGGCAAATTTTTTACAAAATTTAAATTTCGAAAAAAAAAGTATCTTATTGTTAGAAATCATTACTTTAAACAATGCATTCATTATCGCTACCGATGCATCTAAGGCACATCAATACCTTTCAAAAACTAGTTTTTCTCCGGTTCAAAACTTTACTTTTCGAATCCACCCAATCAATTCCATTTTTATTATAGAAAGTTCAACCATCGACGAGCCAATTTTTTTCCGGATGATTATAAGTCCTTAAAAAATATTTCAATTATGCAGCAAATTTCTTTAATGTCTGACTTTCATTGTGCACATATTGACGAGATAAACCAGAAAATAATTTGCTTGTAGCTTCCTCGTCTTTAGTATACCGCTTGAAAACGAATTACCGAATCGTTTGGTGAAAGAAATAGCAAAAATTACTTTTCTTTATACATTAACATAAATTAACTGTAACCTTTTCGCTTACACAGGATAACTTTTATTGCTTTATTTACATCGCACACTGTTTTTCACTCATGTTCAAGATCATCATTTTTATAAAACTAAATTATAACTTTCAGTATTTTTTTTTTAATTTTCTGATCTCATTCTTTAACAACGGAAGGAACCGTTCATACGTCAATTTGCTCTTCCGTTTCAATATTTTAAATTATAAATACAAATGAACTGCCATTCAGTGCCAAACAAATATAGTGATTCTGTGCGACGAAAAATTCAATTAAGAATTTGACTTGTTCTGTTAATATTTTGCTGTTTGATTACTCTACAATTTCGAAAATTTATTTAGTTCAGCTGGATTTGCTACATTCTTGGTGTGATTTCTTCTGGATTTCTCCTAGATCCGGTAAGTTGTATTAGTTTGCTCTTATTTAGCATTTCTTAAAACCGAAATCATTTTAGTAATAAAACTAAAATATACGGTGCCGTTTTGTCCCCAATATTGGTCAAATCGTGTCAAATATTGAAAATTCCTCAAATATCCATCATCTTGGGGTACTGAAATCAAGATTTTATGGTTTCAAGAAGATGAATTACCACATTTGACAAGTTATCGTCTTAAAAATTTTTAAAAACTTAAATACACAATATTGTCTCTAGAGACAATATTGTGTATTTAAGTTTTACCATTATAAGTCTATCGGAAAGAGATAAACACATTGCTTTTAAAAAACAGAATTCTTGAAACTTATGCCACGAGTAATGTATAAAATTGTGTACTTTGCTTCAGGGAATGAATCAAACTTGAAACTTGGCAATGATCTATTTCATGAATATCTGTGGGTCATTTAGCCGATAAACAAATTAGTGATGATTTGCTTACTAATTGTTTAATAATAAATATAAATGAGTACATATTAGTTAATGTTGATCATTTAATGATGATAATTTTGACATCTTTATTTATTTATTTATTCATCTTTAACATCAATAATTTTAACATCTTTTAATGTAAACAGATGCTTGTTTTCTTCTCGTGAGTTAGACGCGTGCTCATAAAGTTGCAATGTCAAATTGGTTTTGATGCTACATTTGGCTAGTTCTGGATCTTTCACGTTAATTACTAAGTACCTAAAATAAATAATCATTAAGTGCCAAAAATCATAGTGATCCTATACAATGACAATTTTAATTAAGAATTTGACTTTCAAAAAATATGAAAGTAGTTTTGGTTCGCATCAAGGGAAATATCGAGTAGCTTAGGCTGATAAGATTCTTTAACTCATTCCTCAACCAAGTTTTAAATTACACTGTTGCCAAAACAGAGCTTTTTAAAGTTGGAGTAGAACATTTTATCTATATCTATACTTATAATAAAGCTCAATGTGTGTGTGTGTGTGTGTGTGTGTGTGTGTGTGTGTGTGTTGGCGCTCTACAGGCCAGACCATTCAACGTACAGCTACCAAATTTGGCACGTGTATACCTTGGAGGCCGGGAATGTGCACCTGGGGGTTATTTTTTCGAATTTTTAATTAGAATGTTATTTATTTAAAAATTAAGCGAAATTTTGGCGTGTTTCTGTTATAACTTCCGAAAATATTACCGCACAAAAAGGATTTTTACATCAAGTTAAAGATCAAAAATTTATCTTTTAAATGATACTACTGTTTTAATCTTAAAATTAAATTTCTGTTTTTAATGAATTTTTAAATAAATATTTTAACTCTATTTTTAAACAATTTCTTTCGTACAAAATAAAAATAAATGTTTTGCATTCATGGGAAAAAAATAGCGTTTTTCAAAGTGTTGCCATCACATTGATTAAAGCATCAATTAAAAATAAAATAAATCTTTTTGGAAATAAAATTTGCAAAAATATAATTTTCGTCACGTGTCTGTAGGAAATGAAACAAATATGAAATATTATTTTTTCTAAAAAATAAATTCAAGAAAAATTATTTTATGATCTTTTTACACTCTCTATATTATTAATCCAATAAATCAGTTTTATTATAAGGCAAGTTTTGTTTAATATGAACAGGATATTCATTCAAATCAGGGCCACACAGCTAATTTGTAAACCTTTAGTTAGACACAGATCTGTTGCGACATAAATCGTAAATATTTTATTTAAAAGTAGCAAACGATTATTTTAATAATTATAAATTTTATTTTGTAAATAGTTGTGAAATTCAGATTGGCAACAGTGATATTTTTGGAACTTTTAATTTGTTGTTTAAAAACGATGCTAGAATTTTGAATGAAAATAAGTTGATGTAAATTTGATAATATTATCTACAATGTAATAAGATTTAGTTTCATAATAAGTTTGTCTGCATTCTATTTTTGTTGACGCACGAACACAACAGATATACTAAAAGGGTTTAAATAGAAAATGATTATATTTTATGTAACTTAATTCAATAAATGCTCTAATAAATAACAAATTTTTCATTTTACATAAAGCTTCTGCTGCGGAAGTCACGAATAACAAAATGTTCTTGAAACACTAATATTTTAAATAAAAAGAGTTAATTTCCAATCAACTAAATCAATCACTTACACTGACTGATTTATGAAAATTTGAATATCACTATTCAATAAAAAATAGGATAATTTTAGATTTTCTATCGATCGTTTCAAAGAAAATACGCCAATCAGCGCGCAGGTTTCTCAAGATTAATTGGCCTAAGATTATGAAAATGTTGAGTTTTTCTAAATTTTTAACATTCAAAACTTCATAAATAAGTCTTAGTTGATCGTGGAAAATAGAAACATTCATTCATTTATTTAAAATCTGGTGTGTCCAGAATATTTCTCAGAATATGATACCTTACTGCATTAAATTTAGACTTCATAATTTTTGAAATATATTTATAGGCTGGAAGAAAACATTATTCTTGATTTCATTTCAATCCTTTTGAAAGCAAAACTAAAAACTGAATTTTAAGCTAAATCTGAGAAATTTTTGTTGAATTATTCTTTGAGATATTACATAAATTATCAAAAATATTTTTTAGTTCACATAAGCCTTAAATACCGAGATATTCTGTTTGCAATACTCATATTCAATAATAATAGTAATAAATAAATAGCAATAAAGATGATAAATAAAATAAAACGCTTGGTTTTATTAAAAAGTATCTCTATATTAATTGCCATTTCATCACTTCCACTTTAAATTAAAGTTGACGTTTTACCGGAAATGACAACAAATTAGCAAAATATATAGAGTAAATTGAACGAAACGATCTAAACAACAGTATAAGTTTGGTATGACTATCAAAATTTGAAGATTAAAATTGTTTTGTTTGAGAATCTATTAAGAGACCAGTTACTTAAAATATTTAATTGAAAATTGTAGCCAGCGGTAATACTGGCGAACCGGCTGGTCGCCAAAGGCGGCTAGTAATAAATAAAACAAATTTCCAGCACCATCAAAAAATCCAAAGCTTCGAAAACTATAATAGTTCATTTTTATCGCACAATCGCACTAATCAACTCCAAATAGATACATAAATACAAAACATAGATTTTGTTTTATCGTAAGAGATGCAGATCATCAACCCAGAAATGTAAGACTTCGTGCATTTCCAGGCTGCAACACCCGATGATAAAATATTTCGGAAAAATTAGATAAGAGCCTGTCATTAATTAATCTAGTTTCTCATATTCACTTGTCGATGTTAGCATTATTTCGTTATTAAACAAGGATAATAATAATACTAATTATTGACTAATATGCTGCTGCCAATAAATAACAGTACATTCGGTACAAAGTTGTCGGATTTGAATTTGTATGGAAGTTCTCTATAAAAATCCATCATCGATAATGTTAGGCGTTGACAATTTTTAACCATTCGCTGCATATTCAAGCATGATAATTGAACCATTTATATATAAATGTTTCTCTTCTCTATTATCACTTTAAAAGTGAAAGAGGGTCGTTTAATTAGATAGATGTTTCGGTACAATTAAAGAATAGATGTGAACTATAGACGAATCACACGGCAGTGTACGTGTTAACTTGTTAGTTAACACTAAAAAAATAAAGGATCGTTTAGAATGTGCATAAACTAAAAACTCATCTTCAGGATTTCGAATTGTGATTTAATATTTAATTCAGATCTCCATCATGATCGGGATATCAGACAAAATTATTTTAATTTCTATGGATCGATCACAAATGTATCGGTATTCAATAAGCATTAAAGTGTAATTTTTCATAGTATTAAAACAAGTCAATCCTCAGTTTACGCTAAAACCAAAAAGTTAGAATCGTTCTAGATGAATAGCTACGGTTGAAAAGTATAAAATTGGAATTTGATTTTCTTGTGTCTCTTGGAATTCGTCTATCTAAAACTCAATGGTCCTTGTATATGGCTAAAAAGCTCAATGATGATCAGCGATTATTTATTGAATGATTACTGCCGTTTGAATCCTCTTTATTTCCAAGATTGCTTACAGCTCTTAGAAAGAAAACTTATTTGATTTACTCTTGGTGTATCTAGAAGCTTAAAATAAATACGGATAATATATCCAAAACTTCATCAACCATTCCTTTTGAGTTGTTTGGATATGTTCACATGTTCGTACGTTCTTTTTTTTTGTTCGATTATGGGATGAGGAGAAACTTTTCAGCTTCATTAATCAGATAATATCTGGATTGAATTTGTGCGTTTATTTTTTGATAACTAGATTATTTCAAACAACAAAGGGGAATGTAAACCTCACATTTAGAATTGAATGGGATAGATTAAAGGTGGGTTTACACTCGGCCAGTAGGCAGCGCATGCGTAGAAAGGCTGAAAATGTTGTTCGGTCCATGGCAAGTAGACAGCAATATGCCGCTGTATTGGAGTCGGAGTCAAGACCGTATGCCATTGAGGAAAAAGTTAAAACTTTTTTTTATTATTTTTTTTTTAATCTTACTAAAAGTTGCTTTTAGGGGGTGGAGTGTTTTATCTGTCATCCATTTTAGAATCATCTATAAAAGTGAAATTTGTAATGTTTTTTTTAAAATTTTTATCTGCTACTTACCGTTTTTAAAATTGGTATTCAATTATATTTGCATTATTTTTGTACAGGTCTGATTTTAATTAGTTATAACTATAAAATTATTTGAAAAATAATCGCTATAGTTTTCCTGATTACAGTGAAATCTCGCACAACTAGTATAATTCATTCCTAAATATTACAAGCAATGCGAAATGCTCGTTAATCAAAACAATTTTTTTTTCCAATCGAAATCCATGTAAATAGGACAACGTCTACCATTCCGAAAAAAACATGTTAATTTATAATATTGTAATTTATTATTTATAATACAAGCTAACAAAAGAATTATTTAAAGACATTTATCTTTGACTGTATTTCAAAAATTGGGAAAATGAGACACAGCATTCAAGTTAACTGAATTTGTAGTGTGCATAGTTACTCTCTTATTAGGGTGGTGCTTCTCAACGTACGATGCAATAATTTCCTAGTCTCTCACCATCTGTCTTACTTCATTTCCCCATGTATTTTGGGGCCGCCGTGGCCTGGTGGTAAGGTCTCTGTTTCGGAACCGGAAAGCTCCAGGTTCGAGACACGATTCCAACGAAGAACCATCGTGTAAGCGGGTCCAAGCCAAACGCCCTCCCACCGGTGTGGTGTCGAAGCTTGGAGAGGGGAGTGCCAGCTCAAGTGTCATTTCCATCACCTGACCGCGGTTCAAAATTACGAAGTCCGTCCCCAAATAGCTTAGTGTTACTTTAAAACGGAAAGTTAATATAACTAAACCAAATTAGTTTCAGAAAGATGTTGCTTTGTTGAATTTCTTTCTTTCACTCCTGACTTCCCATCCTCCTTTTCCAAATCTCCTCCACAACTTTTTCTATGACACTGGATGAGCATCGTAAGTTCTTTGGTAGCTCTGGCTATGCTCTATCACTATCTCATTAATGTCTTTGCTATATACCTTTAGTCTCATAATCTAGCCCAGAGACACAATCTCGTCGATTTCCAAGTATCTCCACAGCCACTTGCTCAAACCTCTCGGAATCTCGTTTCACAACGCTATCCGGCCAAAACTTCTTCCATTTAGATATAATGGCACTTCAAACAAGCACTCAACACATACTGATACAGGCCAATGCAACATGTAAAGGTGATTTCTCGCCATTCGTTTTGCGAAACATTGTTCGTTAAGAAAGTCACTTTTTTCCATTTTGTTGTGCTCGTTATGCGAGATGCTCGTTTGATTGACAGTATTCAACTATAAATACATTAATTTTTTTTGTTTATCCCTTAACTAAGATACAGAAGTTGCATTGTTATTGCGATTGCAACTAAATTACCAAAAATTATAATTAAAATCTCAATCTTTTTAAAACTATAATCAAACATTTTTGAAGATTTTGTTTCTATAATCAAATCAAATGAATAATGTATTAATAGATGCACCTATTCTTTAATTTAAAACATTTAATTAAGAAAATGCAGAAGATTCGAACCTCTAATCTGAAACATGGTATAATAAATGTTTTGGGGTTGATTCGTCAATCTTTATATTCGCTGTATATTCATAATAATGGTAGATGTTGTTGGATTTAATTTGTCTCATAATAATAATACATAAGAAAATAAATATAAAGCACAACATTTATCAAAAAACTGGATTAAATTAATAAATTAAAAAAATTATTCATAATTTTTATCTCGAATGCCCAGATAGTTTCCTAGTTTTTCAGCAGTTTCGTTGTTACTTTCTAAACATGTAGGTGGGATCCCTTGAAGGCGAAATTTTATTTCGTTATTCTTTCTGTAAAAAAATTACTTGATGGCGCTTGGGATTAATTATATGGATTTTTCTATTTTCAGAATTCGGAATAATGTAGATTTGGCGCTGATCTTATGAGGCCTCTTCTGCTGAGGAATACGTCTAAATATTCGTCTAAATTTTGAATTAACGTTCACAGTTTTTTTTTCATAGAATCAATATTAGCATAAGATTCATATTCATCATTATTTTCCGTAACATGTTTTTACATTTTTATTATTGCTATTTTGTAGCACTTGGTTGTAAATTGTTTTGCGTCTTTCTGCGGCTTTTCATTTTCTCCAAGATTCCTATCGATATAATTATTTTCGGGGTAGCATGTTTCTAAATTTTTGATACAGTCATTTTGTAGCACTTGCTCGTAAATTGTTTTGCATCTTCCTGCTGCTTTTCATTTTCCCTAAGATTCCTATTGATAGTTATTTTCGGTAGCATGTTTCTAAATTTTTTTTGATATGGTCATTTTGTAGCACTTGAGTGTAAATTGTATTGCATCTTTCTGTGGATTTTCATTTTCCCTTTGAAGAATCATGAACTAGACCATCGCAACTCGATCTTTGTTCAAAAAAACATATTTTTTTTTATCTTTTACAACGCGTTGATTTTCGATTGATATAAAACAATAATTTCAAATCAGCGGGTGAAATTATTAAAAAAAATTATAATTGAAACGAATCAAATCGCAACAAGTTAATCGAAAGAATGAAAGGTGTGTCAAAACAAACAAAAAATGCTATGGAGTATTGATTTTGATTGAAGACTTCGTAATTTTGTTCAGCAATATAATTTATAGTTTCATTCGTACAGTTCAATTCCCATTTAAATATTCTCTTGCTATTATAAAGCAAAGATTATTATTTTTTAAAAAATAGCAGCACATAAAATCTGAACATAATGCACATAAAATCTGTATCAAATATCTTTGTAATGGGCAAGTAAATAAAGAAAGCTACTAAAGCATTTAAAAATTATTTTTTAAAAAAATACAGTACACTCCCGAGTATCCGACCTAATATGGCGGAAGGGTAGGCCAGAGTACTATGAGCTCATTTATTTGCCCACCAATACCAGAAGCCAAATTTTTACACCCAAACTCGTTGGTATAATACGTATTTCGTTACTTCTGATTGAGTACTAAGTCCTCCATTTATCTCAAGCCAAGTAGAATGTGAAAGCGGCCCTGTGAATCATAGAAGCAGTGCCAGTTTTTGCTATTACGCCAGAATCTAGTCGCTGTATAGCGCGTAATTTCTTTTCCATAGTCACAACAACATTTTTTTTTTTTTTTTTGGTTATTACCCATTTTGAAATCTTAACTGTGGTACACTTAAAATACATTAAGCATACCCCAAGAATAATTTACAAATACTCTTCAGTTATAATCAGGAACAATTGAAGAACAATTGAAGTCACACTGACGAAACAATGAACAAAGAGCAGAGCGCTGCTCTTTTCCTGTCATAACAGACGCCAGCTTCCAATGCTTTGGCAATGTTGCCAAGGCAAGCCATGACTTCCGCATTTAATTACAATAGAAGAAGAATAGGCCGGATTGTACGAAAGACGGATAAATGCGAACCGGATACTTGGGAGTGTACTGTATTTCGAAAAATAGATTCAAAATGTAAAAAATTGAGTGGATATAAAATTGATATCATTAAAACGCTTTTTAAAAAGAAAAAAAAATCATAGTGGTATAAATTATTTTCTGTGATGATATGTTCCGAAATTATTGAGGGAAATTTTTTTTCAATTTCTATTAATTTTCAGTTTAGAATCTAAACAAAATTTTAAAATCCCTTTTTTGGTTAGCATTTACTAAGCAAAAAGAAACTCTTATCAATAACCAGTAGACGTTTGTGCGCTTTTGTTCTGTAATCGTCCATGCCGTTATAATACATATCACAATTTCCAGATAGTATAACAACCTTAAAATATTTAGAATCAAAGTAACACTGACTTTTAAAAATATTTATTCTCTTCATCAACTTAAATCAAATTTCACAATTAAAATTATATCTTCTTTTCCCCTTTACATATACAATTCTATTACATTGCAACCAGTGCGCATGTAAAAATTGCCGTTCAATAAAAATGTAATTAATTTTATGATGAGAAATAACGCAAAAACTTTATAATGCACATTAATAAATATCAAAATTCTTTTGTCACTACAGGTTAGTTCTACTATTATAATATTTAGGCTTAAAAACAATTACACCAATTATTAAAAGCTATAGATACAATTAAAAAAACAAAGTACACATGCAATTTTTTAAAAGACTACAGTCATAATTTTTTTGAAAACTACAGACACAATGTTTTAAAAACTACAATTTTTAAAGAAAAACTACAGGTAAAATTTTAAAAAAAAGATACAATTTAAAAAAAAAATGCTAGATACAATTTTTAAAGAAAAACTACAGGTACAATTTAAAAAAAAAACAGATACATTTTTTTTTTTTTGAAAAAAACTACAAATAAATTTTTAAAAACTACAGATACAATTTTTAAAAAACAACTACAGATACATTTTTTGAAAAAAATTATAGGTATAATTTTTTAAAAACTCCAGGTACAATTTTTAGAAAACAATTCTAGATGCAATACTTTAAAAAAATTCTAGATATAGTTTTAAAAACTACAGACACAATTTAAAAAAAATACAAATATATTTAAAAAAAACTACAGATACAGTTTAAAAATAGAAATTTTAAAAAAATACAGTTATAATTAAAAAAAACTTTAGATAAATTTTTTTTACTTCCACGAAGATCTTACAGTTGAATTCAGCAAAACTTCATTCTTTAATCTTCAGAAGCTCTCGTTTCGAAAACTGAAAACATCTCAAAACCAGAATGCAATTTCCATTACAGTTTTAAAAAAGCTACTTTAAATATCAATAACTCTTTCATGAACGGCTAGCTAAGCCAGTATTAAGCACTTTGGATTAAAATGTCTGTAAATTATCACTTGCTTTTGTCAGTTTTTTTTATTTTATTATTATTATTCTCATGGGTAAATTAAGGCCGAGCCAATCATTTCCTGTGGATTCGCAGAAATTTTAGATATTTCAATCGAGATGAAACACTTTAGTGCAATTTGGAGTGGCCAATGTTTCATTAGCCAAACTACATCATTCTGATTCATCACTTTTTACAAACTGTCAAAATTTCTTAACTTAAATTAATTCTGCATTAATAATTAAAAAAGAAAGGGAGCTCAATATCAATAACAGTTGCTTTTAATTTCCCATAAGTCAGCATCGAAGCAGATGAAATTATTATCGCCAGCTTTTGTTAGTTTTGTTTCTGCACTATCGATAGCGAATCTTCCTATCGATAGAAGAAATTTCAGATATAGGACAGCATTTTTGTACCATTGGAATATAATACGTTTCTTAAAGTAAAAATATTTTTTATCTATATCAGATGCAACGATATAGCAAAAAAGTTGAAGTTAACATAACAATATAATCATGCTTTATTGAAACGCACACATAAAAGTAGCAACTCAATCCAAATTCAAAAGCAATTTTTCTTTTCACATTATCATTTGAAAATGTATATGATTCTTTATATTGTAGAAAATTATCTGGAGTCTGAAAGAAAAAAAAATAAGTAAAGATTTCAGAAATTATGTTATATTATTCAAATTTGAATATTCAGTTACTTGCATTTGAATTTGTTCTTCTAAATCTGTATTTCTCATTTATTACTTATTAGCCGCCTTTGGCGACCAGCTGGTTCGCCAATCTTAATGTTCGTTTACATTTTAATAATTAAATATTTTACACAATTTCGACTTTAATAGATTCTTCATCAAAATATTTTAAAACTTCAAATTTTGAGAGTCATATAATTCACTCATAATATTATAAAGGCCTTCAATCATAACGTAATATGTATCTCTCTAGTTTTCTGTTAGCTCCCGTAGAATTTATGCTTTAAATTAAAGTGGAAAGAATTAATCTGCAATTAATATAATAATATTTTTTACTGAAACAAAGCATTTTTTTATAATATGATTACTGATAACAGAGTCACTGAGCGTTTAAACTTTAGGGACACTAAAGAATATCTTTCTTAATTTATGTAATATCTCAAGAATTTCTCAACAAAAGTTTCTCAGATTCATCATGACCAGATCGATTAATTAACAATGTTTAATTTTAAATGCATCAAACACTAAGAAAATAAAATGAATCTTTAAAATAATCGGTCGAAAACAGGTTTAAAAAAACTACTTAAAAAACGATGTACTTAAAACTATAAGCATATACAAAAAATATATAACTAACATAAATACAATTTAATTACAAAAGCATGCAACTAACCTAAAAATAATTTAAATCCAGTCCACATCCGTTAATAATGATTTTCATGTCAACAATCAAAACACAATGCGCATGCATGAATTTTCAACGCCAGTTACGGTAACGCAGATGCGTGAATTTTTCTACGCCAGTTGGGGTAACGCTATGCAGATTAGAAATTTTTAATTTCCTTTATTCTGTTTTATTTTAATTCAAAAGTACTTCAGAATGAATCTGAAAGATCGATAAATTAACAATGTTTAATTTTAAATGCATAAAACATTAAGAAAATAAACAGAATCGTTTGAAATAATCAGCCGAAAAATGTTAACCCTAGCCTCATTACTGTTGGGAAAAGAAAAAAAAAAAACCCTGAAGTCATACTCATTTGGCGGTGGAGAAAATGGAAGATTTTTTTTGGCGGGAAAGTTAGTTTTTAATTAATAATTAAAATTCTAATTAAAAATTCAAAAAAAAAAGGGACCCCAGGTGCACATTCCCGACCTCTAAGGTATACATGTATAGATATTGCGTAATACATTTTCTCATTCGTTATGTTTTACTAATTAGCAAGACACTGAATTTGTATATGGGTAGTATTAAATTATGTAACTTTTATTAATGTGAATACGTTTGAATGCACAGCAGATAATAGTCCTAAATTAAATTAAGAAATTAAATTACAGTAATTTTACCATGTAACTTTTGTAATGGAGTTTTTTTTTTTTTTTTTTCGATGGTAGGGCTCCCTTTTTCTCAAATTCCAAAAGCTAGATATTTTCTACGATTCTATTCTAATCTCTATTTAAATACTTTTTACCTTCCTGTTTTTTGGAATCGGTCCGTCTGTCTGTCTATGACAAAGATAACTCAAAAATGGTTGGATGGGTAGATGATTGGGATTTAATATATGGTCTTTACACCAAATTTGCAGATTTCTATCATCTGTTGAGTAAAATTTGTGCAGAGGAAGTCCTTTTGTTCGAATATAAGTAAACGCGATAACTACAAAACGGAGAAAGCTAGATAGAGAAAATTCAGTACACAGATTTAACATCTATGGCGTAGACACCTGTCAAATTTCGAACCAAATCAAACAAGGTGTTAACTAATAAAATTATTAACAATTAAACAAGGCTATATTAATGAAATTTGGTTCATTTATTTAACGTCTATAGCGTAGACACGAGTCAAAGTTTGACCGTCTGTCAGTCTGTACTTTCAGAAACATGTAAACGCGATCATTCAAAAAACGCACTGACTTAAATATATCTGATTTAGTACCGTATTTTGTGACTACAAGTGCAGCTTTGTATCATTCTTTCAATCGATTGAGAAAAACATGTCTAAAGCACAAATTCATTTTTTGGAATACTATTAACCGCATTCCAGGGAATAATTGCCAAAAAAATTCGCCAAAGATGACACGATAGATTAAGTAGAAATACTAAATTCACGCCAAAAGTTAATATTTCATAACTATTGTACGCCAGTACCATGCAAGGCGTTCGTTCTCTGTCAAGACAAGTTTATTAGAGAGTATGGGAGTATATTTCGGGATTATCATTATTGCTGGTTTTACTTTCTGCTTTTTCTTACAGGCTCACAAATAAGTGAAGGAAGTTTCTTCCTTAGTTTTCAACTATGGAAGAAAATAACGTGAACAATGAAAACCTTTTGTTGCAACAATGGAGTTCATTGTTGAAAAATTAAAAAAAAAAAAAATTGTTAACATTCAGAAAAAATTTGCACGATATCTAAATCAAATTTCTGTTTTAGACACGTTTTTCTAACTAATTGGAACCAAAATGGGGCACAGAACCACAGTTATAGTCACAAAATGCTATACAAAATTTGATATATTTAAGTCATTGCGTTTTTGAATTATGCTTATTTGTTTCTGAAAGTAGAGACTGAAAGACAGTCAACCTGTAGTTGGATTTGGCTCAAAATGTGACAAGTGTTTACACTATAAATGTTAAATCTGTGTACCGAATTTTTTTCTATCTAACCTAGCTCTGTTCGTTTTGCAGTTATTGCATTTACTTATATTGGAATTGCCGGACATTTACTGGACAGATTTTGATCAAAATTTGACAGAAATCTACAAATTTGTTTTAGACTTTATACCAAATTTCAACCATCTAGCTCAAAGCGTTTTTCAGTTATCTGTGTCACAGACAGACGGACATTTTTCAAAAATGTGTTTTTCGTATTACGGGAGGTATAAAACGTGGAGATTCGTCAAAATCTCGAGTTGAATTTTTTGGAAAACAATTCTATGCTTTCTCTATACTAGGTATACAAGAAAATAAAAATGGCAAACTTTGTCAAAAAGTATGCAAAAAAACATTTTTAAATCTGCGGAAACGGCCACTCCGAAATTTTCTCGCATACTCTTTAGTAAATGCACTTAACACCATGTTAGTCGTGTGCTCATTTTTATAAACAAACATGGTCGCAATATATAATCTATTAAATAATACAGCTTAGTAACACTATAATATAAATACACGAACACAATTTAAAGTAGACATAAGCAAACACACAACAAGAGCGACACAAGAGCAGAAAAGACCGAAACTTTTTCCTTAGTGATTTTATACTATGAGTTTCTGATAGGGATTTCTTTGACGCACGTCAATTTAGGTAAGTCATATCACCGATTCTCCAACCCGTCCGAAGGCACATGGATAATAAATACTGAATGATCGGACCACCTCAACAGCAACACTGGAAGGGAACTGTGGTAGAGTCCTAAGGGCCATCATCGGCTACGGTTCAACCCTTCCCTAAGAAAGTACATCCCAGCATTGATAGGAGGAGCCAGACCCCCACTTTTTCGTAGCCTCCAGAGTGGCGAGGCCCAACCACCAAGCCGGAAGCATCTCATCCTCATTTTGAGGTGCCCCCCGGGGGAAATGTATATTTAGGTAAGGGAATTTTAAGTATCTTTTAAAAATGTTGGAAGCATTAAAAATTTTTATCCCTTTACTTGGAGCATGAGAATCCGCTGATTTCAGCAGTTTTACAGAGCTCTTGCAGTATTAATTAAATAAAAAAAAGGTGAAATGGATTTGGAAATAACTGAACATTTTAGAATAAAGTTATATGGGTTAAATTAAGATAAAAATTAAAAAATAATTAAATTAGATTTTAAAATATCATTACATATCTATGTTTAATTATATCCATACTTTATTAATGAATGGCGAAGTGCAAATACACTTGTAAAACTTACCCAAACATCAAAACTTCTTTACATTTTTATATAAGTGACTCAAAATTTCGACAGACAGCTGCGGAATCTTTTGAACAAACTCTTTCCATTCAGTCGAATTCATAACATCCTTGTCGTTTTTTTCCACAAAATTAAAGGCAGAATTCTTTAGGTTTTCATCATTCAGGATATCAGCTAAAAATAAGGTTTCGCAAACGTTAGTTAAGTTGAGATGCACCTTCAGAAAAGAGGAACACTTTTGTTTCAAACCGACAAGAGCATATTTCTCAGCAGCCAAATAAAGATTAGAAACATTTTCCCAGAGGATGTCATTGTCCAAGGTATCACTATATATATATAGCAGCATCCGGCGTATTGTGTCTGGCTTGAAATCCTCGATTTCGATCGTATTGGAAAATTTCTCTTTCATGTCAGTGTCAAACATAGCCTTGAAGACAGATGATCTGGCAGCCAAGATGGCTTTATGGGCAGGAATTACTTCATTATGAACTCGGAAGTTATCTGTCTTCAAATAAATGATTCAAGTCATTTGTCAAGGAATTTGAGCTTGAATTGTCGTCTTTTTTAAATCAAATGTTTCAGTTGCATTAATGACAGCTTCGAGATCAGACGCAGCATCGCTGCCGTAAGATGTATGTTCTATTTCATTCAGTACAATAGAATCCTGAAGGTTTAACTTTGAAACAACCAAAACACATCTTAGAGACAATACATCATTAGGAAGAAATAAATCTTTATTTGAAGATAACTGCTTCTTCTCCAGAATCAGAGGAAAAAGCTGTTCTTTTTCTCCTTTACATAACCTTAACTCATCTTTAGAATGATACACAACTTCGCCATTTACATTTAAAACGGAAATTCCAAGCATTATCATATATGCTAATAGTTCTTCATTATATCCTTTAATTTTTATTCGAATTTCTTCATCATAAGTAGGCATACCTGTTAAGTAAAGTGTTATTGCAAATAATAATGTAGAATTTGACCGTAGTTTCAAGACCACAGATTTCATGCCATTCACTTGCAAACTGCTAAAGTTTTCAATAATCCAAATGAAAGACTTCCGTTCAGCACCAATTCGAGTACGAGCCAAGCCGAAACCAGATTTCAGACATTGTTCTTCATGATGCCACATCTTACATTGTACTGTTAAAGTGTCTCCTTGCAGAATTTCTTTTTTGCAAAATATTTCACGAGGTGTCGTCAAGAGATGAGGTCCGACATTGTCCATAAATGTAAATTGGTATCCATTTACCATCACAGATTTCTCATTCGAGTCGCCATTAGATAGGATAAAGAGTTCATAATCTAAAGTAGTTAAGAATACCCCACGCTCATAAAAGCTAATGAGGCAGAGAGCAAAAGCGTCTTTGTTTTCTAAAGAAGATCCGACGGGACGGAATTCCAGAAACCAGGAACTTTCATCCAAATTATCTGCTATGAAAACAGGACTACGAATGACATTCTCTTTTGACAATTTAGGAATTAAACTGAAGTTTTCAATTTTCCAAATAAACGTGAAGCCTGCTCTTTGCGTATCAACAACATCAGACATGATTTCTAAGTGCAAAAACCTCTTCAAAAATTCAATTCAACTGAACTAATATTTAAAGGGAGCTTTTCCACAATAATATAGCTTTAGAAGTAAATTCTGAAATTCTTATATTTCTGCAACTATTTCAGTTTTCATGGCTCTTTCTATTGATGTAGATGAAAATACAAATGATACGATGTGAAGATAGTAAGCCTTATATCTGAAAAAAAAATAATAAAATCAATATTCAATAAAAGTATTCCGAAACTGATTTATCTATATTACATGATTCTCGTCACATTCTATCCTTGACCAATTAATGCAAAAAACTTTGATTAAAAATTTCAATATTTTTTATTTTATAATCTTAATATTAGTGTTTTCTAGAAATCTTCCTGACAAAACCATTGCAACCTGAAACAAATAAAAACGTTCTACCCATATTTTTATCAAAAGCTTTAACAGTATGGAATGTTTCGAGTTTAACATTGTCATGTAAAGAAGAAAATTACATATACATTTTTGATTCAACATACCTACCTTCTGGTAGATTTCACGTAAATTTTTTGAAATAGATCTGCAATACTGTTGTAAAGACCGTATGAATCTATATCTAAATTGAATCCAAATTTCATGCTTCAGGCTTGTTGAGCTATCGTATTTATAAGCAGACATTCCATCTTAAAACCATGAAGCAAGTATAATTAAATAAAAATATGTAACAAAAATTTTCCTTCATAGCTTCAGTTTAAAACATGGAATTTCATCGAGATCTCAAGGTTAACTTTATTGTCGATTGTAAAGCTGGACTTAATATACTAAAATGCAAAAAGATATTTAAATTTAGTGTCTTCGGAAACAATAATACTTTACTACATTATAAATATATAACAAATAATTTGTAATAGAAATTTATTAAAATTATAAAAATAAATGTATGGAAATAAAATTGCTTATTTGCTTCTTACTATATAAAAGGGATGTGGATTTTGTTGTGCTATATCCAGAAAGTGGGTTTTGCGCTATAAATGCATTTGCGCGGAATCTTCACAATTTAAACTAATTTTCTATATAAAAATCTAATTACAACTTTGACAAAGTTTTATTTTCTTAGTAAACACTTAATACCCCCATAATAAGAACGTATTATGTTTGTCAATAAAGATCCAAACATCTACCTTGTCGAACGTTTTCGACGATTTTTTTTTTTATCAAGAACGTTGCAATTTACAAATAGCATGTTAAAACCTCGCATGATTAACGACATACAGAAAGCCTCAGAGTTTGCAATATTATTTGCAGAACTTCAATCAATTTTAGAAACAAAAAATAATTTGTCAAATTACAGTTCTTAATCAACCATACCGTAACACTAATACAAATCACAGTGCCAAATCAACTAAACTGTTATACTAATTCAAATTTTACAAATAAAATCTGAAGATGTCATAAAAATGAGATTGAAAATAGGCATGAACAAATAAATAATAAAGAATTTTCAGACTGTGTGAATAACCATATTTAGTCTCTACTAATAATAAAGATAAGTCAGCGTACGTGTATGCCTGTTAGCGCTTCATAGGCCAGACCACGTTTGACTTAGAACTACTAAACTTGGTACTTTCGGGAATAGAAATTCAATCCAGGAGCAATTTTTAAGAAACAGGGGATTCAGTACCCTGAGAATTTCGAAAGCTCGTCGAATATGCTGACTTTCCAAATTTTAGTGAAAAATAATCCTTGTACCTTTGATTTATTAATCTGAAAATTTCAAAACAATTGAACAAGTATTTAGTGAGATATGGAATTATTTGTGTAACTCGTTACCAGGTGCCGCCCACTTCCAGTGTTTACATCAAATACATTTCATGTGCAAGTAGCCAAGCCGCTTAATTTTTTCCGTGAAATAAAAAGCAGGTTAGTTGTTTGATACTGTAATCTTTATCTAATATATAAAAATTTCGTGTCAAGGTGTTTGTGTTCGTACTCCTCCGAAACGGTTCGACCGATTTTTATGAAATTTTTTATGTGTATTTGGTAGGTATAAGAATAGGTCTTAAAGTATATTTCGTAACGCTAGGAAATTAGGGTGTTCCTATCCTATCATTCCACGTTCAACGTATGCTGATGAGATCAACGCTTGCTTGAAATCATCACCACTGTGGCGTAATGTTGAAAAAGTCCAGCTAAAATGCTCCAAATGCTACAAGATCCATCTGCTGGCACATTCTCTGACCAATTGTTAGATATCGGCGATGGAAAAGTTGCTGTCTATAAAAATACTGGATGCATAAAATTGCCCACTAATTTCTGCACTATCGTTGATTCGCAAAATGCTCTCATTGACCTCATATTTCCCGATATACGCACACAATACATAATCATGCGTGGCTGGCAGAAAGAGCCATTTCGGCAGCAAAAAATGTGGACGTCGACTATTTAAACTTAAATATACAGCAGTCGTTGCCAGGTGACTTGGTATCATACAGTTTGCGATGCTAACGAAGCTGTAAATTATCCAACAGAGTTTTTGAACTCACTGGATTTGCCAAGCACGTTACCACACCTTCTACGACTGAAAGTTGGATCTCCGGTTATTTTACTTCGGAATTTGAACCCACCTCAGCTGCGCAATGGCATGCGATTGGTCATTAAAAAATTGATGAAAAACGTTATCGAAGCCACCATTTTGAATGGCAAATTCCGAGTTCAAAATATTTTGCTGCCACGACAGTGCAGAAATTCAATGATTCTCACAGACGTGCCAATTGAATTCAAACGTGTTCAATTTCCTATTAGATTGGCATTCGCAATGAAAATCAATAAGTCGCAAGGCCAAATGATGTCTGTTTGTGGCTTAGATTTGGACACGTTTTTCACACGGACAATTATACGTGGCATGTTCTTGCGTGGGCAAACCATCGAGCTTATTTGTGTTGGTTGAAGACGGACTGACAAAAAATATTGTACACTCAATTGCTCTTTGATATGAAGACTGATTTTCTTTATTTCATTTTTATACTTTAGGATAAAAAATATATTAATTTTTTCACTTTACGTTTAACTTTTAAGAGATCAAACAATGTATACGTTCGTTACGTTAATGAAATACATTGTATTGAGAAATGAATGGTTGGTGTTTTGTTTTAATCGGCGATCCTCGTCTACAGCGCTCCATTCCTCTTTATGTCATAGATTCCATCCCCACATACTTACAATACAGTCGTTATTTTTTAATTCACTACCAAAATATTCACTAGAAATAATTTATATGGCAGAACAACGCCTGCCGGGTCAGCTATTTTACTTATAGTTTTTTTAGATCTTTTTTTACTTATAGTTTTACTTTTTTCGCTTTTTTTTCCGATTGAATTTCTCACAGGGTATTGCAAACAGAATTACTAATTTCATTTGAATTTCAATGAAATCCTTTATAATTTTTGCTGTGTATCGATATATACATGAAAAACAGAATTGCAGAGCATTTAATAAATATTTTGACAAAAAAAAAATTGTATCGGACAAAAAAAGTGAAAATTCTCTATTTTTTCTAATAATTCCTATATATGATAATAGTCATTAATAAATATAATAATATATATTAATAAAATTGATATCTTAGGACTTACAAATGCCACATTATTGCTCTGAGAAAAAACCAGCTTGATATGAGTTGTTTTTATTACAATTTTTTGTGTTGAAAACTTTGAAGCCGTTATCTCTGTTTTTTACTAAATTTCCGTTTGCTACAAAATATTAAAAATCCATCACTTATTATCGTATTTGCATGAATTTTTTTCCTGTTCACTCTTAAATTCATGTTTAATAGAACTGCGATTGATTTGTAAAAATTTTAATACGGATTTTTTTCTAAAAATATTCAAAATGAAAAAAATTTCATATTTTCTATAAAAATTCATAAAATTTTGATCAACTGGTTTTTTTTCTCATAAACTAATGTAGATATAAAAAATCGGATCACTAATTCTGTTAAATACAGTATAAGAACCCTTTAAAAATTATGGGGGAAAATATTGAAAATTGTACAAGAAGAAGCACTTTTAAAAAAGGATTAATATTTTTTTTAATTTAAAATATTTAAATTCTTAACTTTTGAAACTGAAAAATATTTTAGGAATTTACGTTTCCGCACAGTTTACACCTATCTATCACAAAATATAAAACATTTGTTGGAAATAGGGGAAAAAAGTTTTGGGGGTACCGAGTCCCCTGAAATTAAAAAAAAAATGTATTATAAGTATTTTACGCCTAAAGAACGTAAACAACTCAATATCCAATTAATAAACAGGCAATTTCAAATTAAAATTAAACTAGAAAACAACTACTTACCCAATTACAATCTATCTATCAAGTGCTATACCCCTCCAAACATATAAAGATACCGAAATGAAACTTGTCCACTCAACACAGATTGCGAACTGAAACTGTTGAATCAAATAACAGTCGCAAGCATCACTCCGAAAGCATGTCACTGCAACACGTGAACATAAATTCTAAAAAAGGGAAATCCTAGCCATACGAGTTAGTTACTGGCGACTAATACAGTTATAAATACAGTTATGTCTTGAGTGCTAGTTTCATGGAAAAATATATCTCTAATGCCAGAAGATTAATACAAATTTTGAATTTTACACCAACTCAAGAAATCCGTCTGCAAAATAACCTAAAATTTCATGTAAACCACAAAACGCTTTTTTTTTTTACTTTATAGAAGAAAAAAGAATTTTTAAAAGAAAATTTTTTAAGAAGAAAGAATTTTTTAAAGAAGCATAGATAAAAAGAATATTGTATTCGAAAAAAATCCGTAGCAGAGATTGTGACGAATCTCCATATTTCAGATATCTCTGAGTCTGAAAAATACATTTTTGGAATCCTGCCTGTCTGCGAGCACGATATCTCAAAAACGCTTTGAGCTGGACGGATGTAATTTTGTATAGGGTCTTTACATAAAATTTATAGGTTTCTGTCAAATTTTGAATGAAATTCATTCACAGGAAGTTTGTTTGGCTGTGCGAGTATATACGAACTTGATAATTACAAAACGTAAAAAGTTAGATAGATAAAATTTGGTGTACATGTTTAATATCTAAAATACAGATATTTGCTAAATTTTGAACAAAATCAGTCAAAAAATCGTCCGTTTGACGATTTGTACTATCACCTGCATGTAAACGGAATGAACTGCTAAACAAAATGGCTGAAGTCAAGGAAATTCAGTATACCATTTTATGATTACAACTGTCAAATTTTGTTGTCAATCGCCCAGCAAAAAAAGACGTCAAAAATACGTATGGTCGCGATATAGTCAGTAAAAATGCTAGATTCGCACCAAAGATATATATTTCGTAACTATCATTTACCAATGCTATACGAAGTATTCGGGCCTTAGGTCCGCTATTTTATACGGAAAAACTTTATTGGAGAGTATGCGAAAAAGCTTCAGGGAGATCATTCCCAAAATTTTACTTGTATAATTAAATAATGCGCCTTAAAATATTTTTCTCACTTAAGGTGGTCCTCACAACCAAAATGGCTGGAAACCGCTGCACCGTGCAATTAAAAAAATACACATGCAAGAATTTTTAAAAATTGCAAAAAAAAAAAAAAAAAAAGGTTGAAATTCTCAATTTTTTTCCGAATATTTTAGACTCTTTGAGAGATCGGAATATATTTTCAAATTTAAATGCTTTTTTTTTGTTATTTAAGTATTTTGTTTTTTTAATTATACCTTTCCGAAGCTATAGCTACTCGAAAATACAAATTTGCCTAGGTTTCTCAAAACAAAACAATAAATAGTAGTATGTTAGAAAGATATTGAAACTATGCGCTTCATCTCTGTAAGGAAAAAAGTAGGTCGGTCCCTTTAAAAGACTAATGTTTAGTACGGCAGGAGAGGGGAAAATATACCCGATTATCATCTGATCTTTATAGAAAATGGATTCGTTAATGCCACTGAGGAGGTCTCAAGGTTTCTCACGATATTATTACGAAACTCGTCCAGTGTGTTGTGGCGGTTTGTTATGAGCGCGGATAGAACCTTGGACCTTGTGGTTCGCAGCCCAGTAACATGACCACAATACAAAAGCAATTGCTCGTGTAGCGTAGCAGTTAATCGGCTTATAAGATTTCACCACAGTGTGTAGTGAGAGGGGGTATGGGAGAAATCAAACAAACCCGGAAACGATTGATGGAGCTTAATTCCACAAGAATAAGGAAAAACGCAACCGAGACGAAGAAAGACATTTGTAGAAACTCGCAATACAAACAGAAGGAACTCAGCACTCACATTGCAACTGGAGAGTTCACTCCATATTTTCTAGAAGGATCTCTGCTCTTAATAGAGATGTCACCGTGACACTTGTATTTTCGCGAGACAATTTTTGTCTCCAAGGTGGCGGGTCATTGATCTGTCATTTATTAAAAACTAGTTAGCGACCAGAAAGCTCACCGGAGATATTAATTATATTTAATATCTATTAAATTGTTTAGATATAACTTCATGTCCATGACTCCATCAAATAGTGAGAGTCTAAAGCAGGCTTCTTTTAACTGTCTCGCATATCTGTTGCTCATTGTATACCTTTGTAAAGGAGACTAGCCCTTTGACATCATAATGCTATTAAAACTTCGATACTTCTTGGTATTTTCATTTCACTTTTTTATTCGTCTTGTAAACTAAGCGCAAAAGTAGGCTTAATAGTTATCAAATAAGTTTTTGCATGCTTTCTAGAAAACTACCCGTTTTCTTAAGCTTCAAATTGTAGCTTGCAGAGCATCTTAAATTCTTAAAATTAAAATAATACTCCAAGCAATTTAGAATTCTATCGGCTTGTTTATTCTTTCAACATAACAGCGTATCTTACAAACACTACCAGATTCCAGATGGTTTACAATTGATTATCAGCTATTATACAAAAAATAAACGAAATAATATTAACAAAATATGTTTATCAAAGAAAAAATCGTTTGCATTTACTTTTTAATATTTTAACAAAATAAAAATATTAGCAGTTATAAAATGTCTGAAAAGGAATCGTCTGCTAAATCTCTATTAACAGATTTAGATTATGGTATTTACCGAGCATAAGTAATCGTGGTAAGACTTAAGATTAATGTACGGTTTCTCGCCAGGCACGTCAAAATTGTTCAACCATCCAACAACTCTCTAAAAAACTGCAATCCCGAGTGTATATCAGAAATGTTAACAAATGACTCATAAAATTGCAATAAAAAATTGTCACGATTATATTTGGCGAGTAATCGCTCCAAAATGTTTCAATTTTGGTTTATATTAATATTAAGTCTAGCCGTAATCGTTTGACTTGCCTACGGAATTTGATACTCGTATCTTTTAAAACAATTATCTTATAAAAATGCTTTTTGCATTATCTTAAGACTACAAAAATTACCTTTTTTAATTATATAAATTTCCTTTTCGTACAATTTTTCATTTAACATTGATAATATTTTTAATTCAAATTGATACAAAGTCTGAAACAATGTTTTTAAAATCTAAGTTGGAACTACTTTAATTGAATTCATGTGTTTTAGTTGTATCAAATTACAAAGCGAAATGTTATTTTTAAAGAAATGTATCCCATATTAATAGTTAACAGCTTAAAAACTCAATAATCTGAGTGAGCAAACTGGTCACCAAAAGCGGCTAGTTTAATCTAAAATAATTTAAATCTGTTTCTCATTTTTAAAATATAATGTTTATGCTTATTTTTAGGACATATGCTTATGTTCGTATAAGTACAAGCATTTTAACACTAAGGCAGAGCATATCTTTTGAATTGAAATTTGTTGGAGAGAAAGTTGAAATTGTTTTTTTGTTCGAGTTTCCTTTTCGGAATGAATGTATTGTAAATAAAATCTTAAAATTTAATTGAAATTTTTTTTTGAATTAAGTAAGGAAGACATATTTAAAATTCGACTTATGAAATATATCTCTCTTGTTCTAATATATTTACAGCAAAAAATTTTCTTAATAGATAATTTGAAAATTAAATAACAATCTCTCTTTGTTGTACTTTCTATCTTTTATACTAGCCAACTTGGCCGGCCATGTGGTTCGCCACGAATATTAGTTGCGCTTCATTTCAATGAAACCTCTAATACGTAATCTGTTCACAATTCTAAAATTTAATATTTTTAACTATCAATCTCTGATTAATATTAAAGCCGTGTTAATTGAATAGCTTCATACAATGTCCTTTTTAAAGTATAGTGGACATTCCTAACGGAATCGAATCTCATGACATCATAGAGCTATTAAGAAATTTTGTCTTTTGTGATAACGTAATTTAACTTTTTGCTTCTTCGTGTAAATAATGCACATAATCGATAGAATCTTATTTCTAAATCTTTAGCAATGGAAGAAAACTGCGAAGCTAAATATTTAATGGAAACAATTAAAACGGTTAGAATTTTATTGCAACAATGAAATGTATTGTTGAAAATTGTTTTAAAATTTAAGAAATGAAATCGACAGATTTGGAAAAAACAAATTCACAAGTTAAATTGAAATTTTTAAAATTAATAAAACATGTCTTTGTAATATTATCAATTAAACAGTAATAAATTTACTAAATTTTGGCAGTTTAATGAAAATACTTTTTCTTGCATAGTTTTCAACAAGACATTTTCATTGTTTCAATAAAATTAAATTCATTTTCATAGTTTTATAAAATATTTAGCCACGGGATTTTCTTCTATTGTTGAAAGCTAAAGGGAAAAAAAGATATTGATTATTATTGAATCAATTTTCTTGGCGGATTAGAAAGTGACATTATGTTATACAAAACACAATTGCGATTTTAAACAGATTGGTCCTATAATTTAAATTTGTAATGCTTATAATGTCATGACATAAGACTTCATTCTCAAATATACATATTCGTATTTACAATAAATAAACGTTCATATATACAATAAACAAAAAAAGTGTAAAACTATTCAAATAACGTGGCTTTAATATTTGTTACAATTTAAAAATTCTTTATTTAGTATTTTAAAATTCAGTGAATATCAAATTATGCCTGAAAGATTTAATTTAAACTAGCCGCCTTTGTCGACCAGCCGGTTCGCCAGTATTACCACTCGCTACAATTTTCAATTAAATATTTCAAATAACTTGTCTCTTAATATCTTCTTCTCAAACAAAACATTTTTAATCTTCAAATTTTGATAGTCATACCAAACTTATACTGTTGTTTAGATCGTTTCGTTCAATTTTACTATATATATATTGCTAATTTGTTGTCATTTCCGGTAAAACTTCAACTTTAATTTAAAGTGGAAATGTTGAAATTGCAATTAATGTAAGGATATTTTTTAATGAAAGAAAACGTTTTATTTTATTTATCATTTTTATTGTTATTTATTTATTATTGAATATGAGTACTTCAAACAGAATCGCTCGGTATTTAAGTCTTATGTAAACTATAAAATATTTTTCATAATTTATGTAATATCTAAAACAATAATTCAACAAAAATTTCTCAGATTCAGCATAAAATTCAGTTATTAGTTTTGCTTTCAAATGGATTGAAATGAAATCAATAATAATATTTTGTTTCGACCTATAAATATATTTCAAAAATTATGAAGTCTAAATTTTATGCAGTAAGGTATCATATTATGAGAAATATTCTGCACACGCAAAATTTTAAATAAATGAATGCATGAATGTTTCTATTTTCCACGATCAAATCAGACTGATTTATGAAACTTTGAATGTTAAAAATTTAGAAAAACTCAACATTTTCATAATCTTAGGCCAATTAATCTTGAGAAACCTGCGCGCTGATTAGCGTATTTTCTTTGAAACGATCGATGGAAAATCTAAAATTATTCTATTTTTATTGAATAGTGATATTCAAATTTTCATAAATCAGTCATTTTAAGTGATTGTTTAGTTGATTGGAAATTAACTCTTTTTATTTAAAATATTAGTGTTTCAAGAACATTTTGTTAAACTTGATTTCCACAACAGAAGCCTTATGTAAAATCAAAAATTCGTTATTTATTCGAGCATTTATTGAATCAATTTACATAAAATATAATCATTTTCCATTAAGACCATTTTAGCAGATCTGTGTCTATTTCTAAAGGTTTACAAATTAGCTGTATGGCCATGATTTGAATGGATATCCTGTTCATATTAAACAAAACTTGCCTTAATATATAACTGATTTATTTGATTAATAATACAGATAGTGTAAAAGATCATAAAATAATTTTTCTTAAATTTATTTTTTAGAAAAAATAATATATCTTATTTGTTTCATTTCCTACAGACACGTGCCGAAAATTATATTTTTGCAGATTTCATTTCCAAAAAGATTTAATTTATTTTTAATTGGAGCTTTAATCAATGTGATGGCAACACTTTGAAAAAAGATAATTTCCCCCCATGAATGCGAAACGTGTTCTTGCAGCTTAAATTTTACTTTTATTTTGTACGAAAAAAATTGTTGAAAAATATAGTTAAAATATTTATTTAAAAATTAGTTAAAAATAAACTTAATTTTAAGATTAAAACATTGGTATCATTTAAAAGATAAATTTTTGATCTTTAACTTGATGTAAAAATCTTTTTTGTGCGGTAATATTTTCGGAAGTTAAAGCAGAAACACGCCAAAATTTCGTGAAATTTTTAAATAAATAAAATTCTAATTAAAAAATCGAAAAAATAACCCCCAGGTGCACATTCCCGGCCTCCAAGGTATACACTTGCCAAATGTGGTAGCTGTAGGTTGAATGGTCTGGCCTGTAGAGCGCCAACACACACACATTGAGCTTTATTATAAGTATAGATATATGATCTGTAGCCGAGTGATCCGAGGCTTGGCCAATCAATTAGCGACTATTCTTGCTGCTTGGGATAGATGACACAAAACCGGCGAACCAGCTGGCCGTTGAAAAGGGCTACTAATAGTTCATTTAATTATGAACTGCCATATCATGGGAATCATTTAAATATGAAATAAGTAAATATTTTTTTAAGTTGTTTAATAACAAAATAAAAAGAAATATCTTACTAACATTTGCTGAAATTAATCTAAATCTTAATAAAGTTATTTAAACTGCGTTTTGTTAGCAATTAAAATGCTTGGTTCTTGCTGTGGATTTGATGAAGTCAAATAAGTTTATGCCTCTGAAAACTTGCGGATTTAAAAGTTTGGTCTAATGGTTTTCGAACAGATAAATAATTTTGCTTTAAAATTGAAGGAAGGATATTGCAAATTATAATAAATCCGAAATGATAAAAAGAATTGTATAAGTTAGAAATTAAAATACGATTATTTAATTGAATATTTTTATTACTTTCTCGTATACGAAGTGTGGTAATCATAAAACTCGAGATTTTGACGAATCTCCACGTTCTAGACCTCCCCGAATTCGGAAAACACATTTATGGAAAATGTTCGCCTGTCGGTCTGTGGCACAGTTAACTCAAAAACGCATCGAGCTAGACGGATGAAATTTGGAATACGGCAGTTATAACAAATTTGCAGATTTATTTCAAATATTGAGCAAAATCCGTTCAGAGGAAATCTTTCTGTCTAGATGTTCGGATATAACTTAGCACGATAACTACAAAACGAAGTGAGCTAAATAGATAAAATTTGGTACACAGATTAAACATCTATAGTACAGATGCCAATGAAATTTTGTACCAGATCCAACAAAAGGTTGGCTATCTGACGGTCTGCACTTCTACAAATATGTAAATGCTATAATTAAAAAAGGCAGTGATGTAAATATATCAAATTTGGCCATCAAAGAATTGACCGTCTGTCAGTCTCTACTTTCAAAAATGTGTAAACGCGATAATTCAAAAATGGAATATATCAAATTTGGTAAGGAATTCTGTGACTACAAGTGCAGTTTTGTGTCAAATCTTTGTTTCAATCGATTGAGAAAAATGTGTCTAAAACACAAATTCGATTTTTGGATATTATTAACCATGCGCAAGGAATGAATCACCAAAAAACTCGCAGAGGATCACATGATAGATTTGACAAAAATGCTAAATTCACGCCAAAGGTTGATATTTCGTAACTATTGTACGCCAAGGCAGGGTGTACTCTGGGATATCTTTATTAGAGTATGCAAGAAAGTTCTGGGGAGACCCCTTGCGCTATTTTCTTCCCAAAAATTTAATTATAAATTTACATGCAATTCCACATGGTGGTTTTGGCAACTTCAGCTTTATATTATTAAAAATGAATAATTTTTAATATAATATTAAAAGAATATATAAAAATCTTTTTATAAAATTCTTATTTTTATTTAAGTTATAAAATTCCATTTTTATAAGTCCCTTTAAAATGTTTCTGCAAGCATCTGTAAATTTATCATAAGTATGTTTAAAAAGTTGTATGTAATTATTCGGTACATTATTATATGGCAACTTATTGCAATCTTCGGCTTTATCAAGGTTTCTCGAGAAATTTTATCACTTTTAATTCAATATTTCGAGTTTTTATGCAAAATCTAAAGATACAGAAAAAAATGTTTATGAATTTTTCCTTGACACTTGTCTTTCAGTTTTTATTAAAAAATATTTATTGGAGTAAGTTATCATGAAACATTTTTTAGCTTTCCATATTCTTTTTTTTAATAATATTTCATGTATTGTATCCTGGCTGCTAGATCATTTCATGTAAAAATCCAAAAATATAAAGAGCAGTAAAAAAAGGGGGGTTATCGTGGTTTTTGCATTTGTTCTGGACATTATTTAATGCAGGTACACCTGTGCATATTATTAAAAAAATACATCTTACTAGAATAACAGCAATACTGATTTTCCAAATATTTATTCTGTTTAACAACATTCAATGCTGTTTCCAATCAAATTTCTTTCTTTCACATTCCAAATTCAGGTTGTGGTGGAATGAAGATCATTATATCCGTGCAGTGGAAGCAAGAAAACCCATGTTTTCGGTAACATTTCTTTAATGATCACATTTCATACCAAGCACGAAGACAAGACATTTTCGTGGGCACACCTTTATAGAACTGCAACTCATCTCATTACATTACAATCCCAATGCACTATGGGATGCGTACCTAATCAGGCATCGCCATCTATTATCCAAAAGAGAAGATAGAATAATGCAACTGCTACAAGGTCTATAATACAGTAATTCATTCACAACTAAGAGGTTAAAACAATTATTTTCTAGGAAAATAATTATTTTAACCTCTTAGGGGAAAACAAGGGAAAATATATATATACTTTTTCAAAACATATTAATGCATAACAAAATTCTTGTATTTTACAAATTTAGTTGTATTATTATAATAAAGGGAAATTAAAATAAGTACAACTGTAATTTTGAAATGCAGATAGAAACATTTCCAGCTTGTGCACAACACTTTTAAAATATTCATTTATATTGCATTCAGTATAAATTATTTTATAATAGTGGAAAAGTTTTCATTCCCAATTGCACGAATCTCCTGAATCAAAATGTATTCTAGATCAAAAAGTGAAAAAAAATCAATCCAAAATAATATTTTATAAACTTCTAATTAAATGATTCCGTATGATGATGATGATCATGTAAATATTACCAATTGATAAATTAGATAGTCTCAATCAGCAAATTGTAAACGAACGAATCTTTAAAGATTCGTCGTTTTTCGTTGTTGCAATTACAACATAATAACAAATTCTAGCCCTTCGAAAGACGATGAAGCATTTTATTGTGATTTCGCATATCCAAAGTTTTTGATAAAAAAAGACTTTTTATTTTATGTATTATTCATCAACCTTCGAAAAGTTTCGATTTTCAATTTAGCAAACCAAAATGTATTCTGCTCCAAAAGTTAATATTTGTCTATATTAACAATTTAAAAATTAGCGAACATTTTTTCAAAAGAAACAAACGATTCTGGACCTTTACAGAAGCCGACAGAACTGGCAACTTGATCTTTATCTTCAGTCAGAATTGCTTTACGCTCTTGTACAAGCGAGTCAGGATATCAATAGTCAGTTGCGGATGCTCCTGCGCAAAATGTTTCCATTCATTTGAATTCATGACTCGCTCATATTTATCTTGTATAAAATTCAGTACAAAATCCTTCAGGTCAGCGTCACCCAGCATGTCTGCCAAAACAAATATTTCACCTACGTTTGTAGAGCTTATATTCGTCCTCAAATAAGAAGAGCACTTTTCTTTCAAACCCAGAACAGAGTATTTCTCTGCAGCCAAATAGAGACTGGAAACATTTTCCCACTGAATACCACTGTCCCAGTTTTCACTGTAGATGTATAGCAATAATCGTCGCATTGTGTCTGGTTCGATATCGCTTACGTCGATAGTATTGGTAAATTTTTCTTTCATATCGGTATCAAACATAGTTTTGAAGACCGATGATCTAGCAGCCAGGATAGCTCTATGGACGGGAAATGTCTCAGCTTGAACACGGAGACTAATATCAGCATGCTGTTTGTCTTCAAATAAATATTTCAGGTCATTTGTCAGGGAATTTGAACTTGAATGTCTTTTCCTTTTTCCTAAGTGAAATGGCGGATTCGTATTGTCGAGAGCTGCTCTCAGTTCCGATTCTGCATTGCGGCCGAAAACTGACAGCTCCCGTTGGTTAAAGACTACATCATAAGCTACCATGTCTAATTTAAGAGACAATACATCCCCTGGAAGAAGCGAGTCTTTAGCTTCGAGTAGTTGCTTCCTCTTCACAATAAAAGACAAATAAAAATTTTCACTTTCTTTCTTTAGTTTTAATTCCTCTTGAAACTGATGCGCGGGTTCATCATTTTTATCTTGAACTGAAATTCCAAGCATTAAGTAGCAACTTTTTTCTTTACTTTTTCCTTTAAGTTTTATCTTAATAATATTACCTCCTTCAGTAAATGATCCACAGCTGTCGGTTAAAAAAAGTGTTAATGTAACACATATATGCTGTCTTGAGAACAGTAGTACACTAAAAGACCTTTGATCACCGGTACACAAAGTGCTGAACTTGTCAATGTTCCATGTGAAAAATTTGCGTTCAGCATCGATTCGAGTACGAGCCAAGCTAAAGCCGGGTTCTAAGTTGCAGTGATTCTGATTATACCACATCTTACATTGCACTGTTAATGTATCCCCTGGCAGAATTTCTCTTTTACCGAATATTTCATTACGTGGTATACAAAGAGGTGTTCCAAAAGAATCACCAATGTGAAACCGATATTTATTTACTGAAATAGATTTCTCTTTTAAGCCACGCTTCGACAGAATAGAGAGTTCGTAGTCAACAGAAATGAGGTTTGGTTCCGTTTGTGAACTTTTAGAAAGGTAGAAGCGAAATTCGTCATCATTAGAATATCCAGTCTGAGAGTATGCGGGGGTACGTAGCAGCAGATTCCAGCTCGTCTTCTCCATATTATCAGCCACGAAAAGTGGACTCGTAACCTGCTCATGCTGTGATGACTTGGGAAGGAAAGTGAAGTTTTCAAGTTTCCAAATTATTGTGAAACTGACTCTAGGCATGATTCCACGAGCAAAATTTAATTCAACTGAATCAAAAGTTCATGGTCTTAAAGAATACAGATATCGAGTATTCGATTTTGATGCAGATTCTATAAGAAATAGAAGGTACAACTACCGGTACCTGAAAGAAATGGAATAAAATAAACATCTAGTAAAAACAACAATCATTAACTTGAAATTACATCATACATTCATAATTTTTAACCATGCAAATGGTATTATTTCTTATTAAAAAGTTATAATTTTTATGTACGCCAGTGTTTTCTAGAAATATTCTTAACGAAATCATCGCAATTTTAAATCAGTGAAAATATTTTTCCGTGGATATTATCATATACTTTCACGATATTTCATTCTTTGTATTTGGCTTTTTAATGCAGGTGAAGTTATGGTAGGTGACTACGATGAAAAGTCAATATTTTGAAAAATTATGAATATATATTTTTTAATTTAATATTCTTAATGTTTGAACAAGTTTCTTTACGAAGCCGTTAGCCTTCTTAGTTTCTTTTTTTAGGAAGTTACGCTGATTTTTATATTTGCATTTACATACGTTTTTATGCTATTTTGTATCTTTACAGAATGTTGCAAAAAAAAAAAAAAAAACCTGACAGTTATTCCATCATAGAATAGAAGTTAGCTAATTTCTTTTTAATTTTTATTCATTTCTTTTTGTCTACCACTTCAATTACAACATATTTTATAATGTATCTTTTAATTTACGCATTGTTTTTTGGGGTTTTTTTCACAATGTCAAGCAAAGGATATGCTATTTTAGAGTTGTTTTAGTAAGGAAAACGACAGTGTGAAAGCGTTCGTTTGCTTAATGTGTCTCGGCAAAAGGTGTCTGATGCAATCTGTCATTTCAAAGAGCTTGACAATGATGGTCAGCGTCTACGAAGTGAACAAAAACGTACAGTGGATACTTTTAATAGCCGTAAGGCCATCAAAAAGCGAGTTTAATCAAATCCGAGGGTTTACCTGAGAAAGATCGTTCGTGAAATGGAAATAAGTGGCTGATCAGTGTGACGAATGGCAAAATCAGAGCTTGGACTGAAGCCTTACAATTTCCAAAACGTTCAGCTTCTCACTGAAGAAAACAAACTCGAGCTATTCCAAAGATGCCGAAAATTTCTGAGACGGGCCGCATGTCAACGCTGGGAGAGATTCCTTTTTACTAATGAGGAGCTCTCTACCGTCCAACGAGCTCATCTCTCCCAAAACGATAGGATCTGGTCTGTAGACACTCCAAGTACTTCAGCAATTGTTGAACATCGTCAAATCCTGTCGGTCTTGTACTGGGCGGAATTTACACAAGCGCTAAAACACCGTTGCTTTTCGTGGCTGAGGGCGTTAGTATAAATCAAAAAGTGCAACAGCAGGACATTTTAGAAGCTATTGCACTTCCGTGGGCCAAAACTCACTTCGGTAAAGAAAAGCGAACTTTTCAAAAAGACTCACCAACTCACAAGGCCAAAAAGACACAAAAATGGTGCCACGCACATATTCAGGACGTGGTATCATCTGGTCAGTGGGCCCAAAACTCGCCGAATTTCAATCGTATGGATTACAATGTATGGTCCATTTTGGAGTCTAAGCTTTCACTAAACCACATTAAAGTTGGACTCTCTAAAGCAATAGCTTCGGCTAGAACGGGATAGATTAAAAATAGAAGACTTACGGCCCATTGCTGAAATTTGAAATAAGAGTTTGCGTCTCTGTTCAAAAAGTGGCCACTTTGAAACCAATTGAATTTATTTATTAGTAAAAGTCTACTATTAATATTATTTGTTAATTTATTTATTTTTAATAAAGCTATATTGAAAGTTGTTTGTCCGGGTTTTTCTGCCGCACCCTGTAAATGCCATTTCCTCATATTCTAATCTTTGATAGAATTTTCTTACGAAAACTCTTGTAAATTAAAATCTAATAGTGTAGCAGTTGCATTACTCTTATCTTCTCTTTTGGATACTAGATGGCGATACCTGATTATGCCCTCCCATAATGCATTGCGATTGTAATTAGGAGGAGATGTGATGCTTAACTGTGAAGCGCGTGAATGTTTTGCCTTTGTGTTAGTGTATGTTTAAGTGTGTGAATGTGATTATTAAAGAAATGTTTCCAACAACATTCGTCCTGTCGCTTCCTGCACAGATCATAATAATCTACATTCCACCATAATAGATATTTTTTAATCACACTTGGTATAATACTTCTTCAATATCTTCTGTAGTTCCTGAACTAAAGAATAAGTAATCTATTCAATTAGAAATATTTTATAATTGTTTAGTGCTTCACAATGTAAAAATTTCGTGTTATATATCAGTCGAATCCCAAAATTTAAAGAATAGATAGTTTATTTTTTTAGTTCAAGAACTAGATAATATGTTCCTTTTGCTGTCTGAAAACTTTTAAGTAAATCATTTGATAAACTTTTAAAAACAAGATTTTTGGCTTATCTCTTTTAAGCAAAAAAAAAAAAAAAAACGCTCACTACTTAATTGGTATATTTTGGTTTCATAGATATTTTTTCAGTCATTTTTATTCAAATATTAAAAAAATATAACTATTTTCGAATTTTTTTTAAAAAAATTCATCTCGAAAGTAGTCACATACCTTAATCGACTTTCAATTTTGGAACATATGAGGAGAGAGTTATTTGTTATGTGTGTGTAAACATCACATAACAAATTTTATTCTTCTGGTTTGTTGTGTTTATGAGTGATATTCATTGACAGACAGGCACTTGAATTTTTTTTTTTCTGTTGTGGAAGGAAGTTTTAAACTTGAAGATTCATTAAAATATTGATGCAAAATTCTTTAAACGAAGACAGCCAATTCCAGATTTGGGAATTCTGCGATGGCCAAAGGAGTGAAAATTATTAAATATCTATTTTGATCAACTTAATTTCTCACTTCAACGTACATTTAAATATACAACATGTTAATGGTTTATTTTTGTTTGCTTTGGTAATTTTATAAAAATGCATATGCTTCTATTTATTTATTATGACTGGTGACTGTGGGGCATCTCAGCTTACACGCAATATTATTTAAGCAGATGTATAACAACTGTAAAATCTAGGGGAAGTAATCTCTCCAAAACTTTCTCGCATACTCTCTAATATAAATGTTATCCCAGAAAATGCTTTGCTTGGCATTGGCGTGCATTATCATGAAATATTAAACTTTTGCGTGAACATCGACAGACGGTCAAACTTTGACTCGTGTCTACGCTACAGACGTTAAATAAATGAACCGAATTATATTAGTACAGCTCTTCTAGTTTTGTAGCTATCGTGTTAACTTATATTCGAACAGATGGAATTTCTCTGACAGAGAACACAACATTTGATAGAAATCTGAAAATTTAGTGTAAAAACAACCGCATACCAAATTTCAACCCCTTAGCTCAAAGCGTTTTTGAATTACCTTTGTCACCGATGGAATTTTTCAAAAATGTGTTTTTCGAACTCGGGGAGATGTGAAACGTGGAGATCTCGAGATCGAACTTTTTAGCAATTACGATACTTTCTCTATACTACGTACACGAGAAAGTAAAAACCTATTACTTTCTACTATTTAATTATAATATATTTTACATTAGCATTACTGCAAGTCATTGCCAATGACTTGGTAAAATCAAAATCAGAAACCCTAGTTATTACATATTTATTACTTGTACTAACATTAAAAAGCTCTATTGTGCCTGGTTGTCTACTTACCTGTCGTGCATTATAGGACAGACCATATGACTTAAAGCTACCAAAGTATATTTAGCATAAATATATTTTGATAATAGGAATGTATACTTTCAAGAGATTTCTTTTGAAATTATAAAGAGAAAAATGGAAGAAATTTTAATATTTCTCACCGGGAACTACTGAAAATATATCGTGCAAAAAGTAACTTTTAAACATCTTGAAATTAAAAAAATAATCTTTTCAATTATTAAAATTTAGTTGTAATACAGTTTTCCTGCATCGTAAACTATTTTACCAATTTTTAAAAAAATATATTTTTAGATATGATTTGAAAGAGCAGTTTTCCCTTTGAAATTTACTTCATCTAATCTTTTAAATCGTTTTTTTTTATCTTAAATCTTTTTAAAAACTTAAATTTTTGCTAAAATTTTCTTTTCAAAAAAATTTTTTTTAATGATTTTAATCTTTTTCCCCCCTTTAAGTTTAGACTTTGATGCAATATTTATTAAATACTAGCCGCCTTTGGCTATCAGCCGGTTCGCCAGTATTACCGCACGCTACAATTTTCAATTAAATATTTTAAGTAACTGGTCTCTTAATAGATTCTCAAACAAAGCATTTTCAAATTTTGATAGTCATACCAAACTTATACTGTTGTTTAGATCGTTTCGTTCGATTGACTATAGACATTTTGCTAATTTGTTGTCATTTCCGGTAAAACTTCAACTTTAATTTAAAGTGGAAATGATGAAATTGCAATTAATATAAAGATACTTTTTAATAAAACCAAGCGTTTTATTTTATTTATCATCTTTATTGTTATTTATTTATTATTATTATTATTGAATATGGGTATTGCAAACAGAATAGCTCGGTATATAAGTCTTATGTGAACTACAAAATATTTTTCATAATTTATGTAATATCTCAAAGAATAATTCAGCAAAAACTTCTCAGATTCAGCATAAAATTCAGTTTTTAGTTTTCTTTCAAAAGGATTGAACTGAAATCAATAATAATATTTTGTTCCGGCCTTTAAATATATTTCAAAAATTATGAAATCTAAATTTAATGCAGTAAGGTATCATATTCTGATAAATATTCTGGACACACCAAATTTTAAATAAATGAATGAATGTTTCTATTTTCCACGATCAACTAAGACTTATTTATGAAGTTTTAAATGTTAAAAATTTAGAAAAACTCACCATTTTCATCACCTTAGACCAATTAATCTTGAGAAACCTGCGCGCTGATTGGCGTATTTTCTTTGAAACGATCTATGGAAAATCTAAAATTATCTTTCTTTCTTTTTTTTTTATTGAATAGTGATACTCAAATTTTCATAAATCAATCAGTTTAAGTGATTGATTTAGTTGATTGGAAATTAACTCTTTTTATTCAAAATATTAGTGTTTCAAGAACATTTTGTTAATTGGGATTTCCACAGCAGAAACTTTATGTAAAATCAAAAATTCGTTATTTATTAGCGCATTTATTGAATCAAGTTACATAAAATATAATCATTTTCCATTTAGACCATTTTAGCAGATTTGTGTCTAACTAAAGGTTTACAAATTATCTGTGTGGCCCTGATTTGAATGGATATCCTGTTCATATTAAACAAAACTTGCCTTAAAATAAAACTGATTTATTGGATTAATAATATAGAGAGTGTAAAAGATCATAAAATAATTTTTCTTGAATTTACTTTTTAGAAAAAATAATATTTCTTATTTGTTTCATTTCCTACAGACACGTACCGAAAATTATATTTTTGTAGATTTCATTTCCAAAAAGATTTAATTTATTTTTAATTGGAGCTTTAATCAATGTGATGGCAACGCTTTGAAAAAAGCTAATTTTTTCCCATGAATGCGAAACGTGCTCGTGCAGCTTAAATTTTATTTTTATTTTTTTACGAAAAAAAATTGTTAAAAAATATAGTTAAAATATTTATTTAAAAATTCATTAAAAATAGAAATTTAATTTTAAGATTAAAACATTGGTATCATTTAAAAGATAAATTTTTGATCTTTAACTTCATGTAAAAATCTTTTTTGTGCGGTAATATTTTCGGAAGTTATAGCAGAAACCCGCCAAAATTTCGCTTAATTTTTAAATAAATAAAAATCTAATTAAAAATTCGCAAAATAACCCCCAGGTGCACATTCCCTGCCTCCAAGGTATACATGTGCCAAATTTGGTAGCTGTAGGTTGAATGGTCTGGCCTGTAGAGCGCCAACACACACACACACACACACACTGAGCTTTATTATAAGTATAGATATAGATATAGATTACCGGATTATTTAAAAGATTTTATAATTTTTAAAGCTATATAGATATTTTTGACTATTATTTAAAAGATTTTATAATTTTTAAAGCTATTATGTATTATATATTATATTTAACTATGTATTATATTTTTGTGGTGGAATGTGGATTATTATGATCCGTGCAGGAAGCAACAGGACGAATGTTGTTGGGAACATTTCTTTGAATAATCACCTTCACACACTTGAACAAACACGTCTGTGTATTTTCTGTAGGCGGTTCAAGGTCACATTTTCTACCTCATTATTTGCTGTCTGGTACCAGTAACGCAGTAGAAAATGTGACCTTGAACCGCGTACAGAAAATACATAGACTATAACACAAAGACAAGACAAGCTTAACAGAACAGCATCACATCTCATTCTAATTACACTCGCAATGCATTATGGGATGGCCTAATCAGGCATCGCCTTCTAGTATCCAAAAGAAAAGATAAGAGTAATGTAACTGCTTCAATTTCTCTATTTTTCAAGTTATCTATAGAAGTTAATTTGTTTTTGTTTTTTATTTATAAGACGTAATTCGTATAACAGACACAAACAAATGTAATTATTGTAAGTACCATTTGAGGCATGCATGCATTTTATAAATCAGAGTAATGTTTTTTTCCCCGATCAAAAATTATACCTTTCTAGCTTATTTATAATTAAAGGATACTTCCCCCCCCCCAATAAATAAAGGAATGATTAATATGACTTTTGCAACTTTTTATGTAATTTTACATTTTATTGAATGATTACTTAGGTTTCAAGATAAAAACATCTGTAGTTATTGATTTATTATTCATTTCTATATGTAGCTTAGATATGTATTTTATAATAAAATAACATGCAATTGCTGTAATGTAAATTTGAAACATACTTGATAAAAATGAAAAACAATCTTCATTAATTCTCGTATTTTTGAAAGTCATGCTATTTTAAGTCATATTTTTTAACAATTAAATATAGGCGCCTAAATCATTAACAACATTAGTTGAAAAATAAGCAGAATATTTTCATTTTGTTCATGAATAATAATTTAGTTGAAATAGTTATGATTTTTTTTTATTTTATTTTTTTTTTTTGTGCTTCGTTTCTTTTATTTTCCCAACTTGTTACTTAGTTGTTTGTAGCAATTAAAGCTAATAACTAAACTAATATATGCTGACATTTAGAAATAATGGCTATTCAATAAATCAGGTAAGTTTTATATTAGGGTGTCTCAAAAGTTTCTTTCTCATCGTGCTATGAATCGTCTTATCTGGCTCCGCTTGTGCAAACTTGCATGCCTATCTATTATTTGTCTATGTCATCGGTTTCAGTCTTCCCAGTGCTCTTTTATAGTACCTTTCGTATGTGCCACAGTCTCTTTTAAGACTTTCATCGACAGCGTTCAACATGGGTAGAGAAAGGTGATATTTACGGCATTAAAGAGCTTATCACCGGAGACGAAACTTGGATTTTATATGAAAATGTGCATAGGAAACGAACGCACTTGGTGTAAGGACAATAAGCCTTCAACTGTCGCAAAGCCGGAGCTATACCCCCAAAAAAGTTCTTTTGTTCATTTGGTGGGATTAGAAAGGCGTAATTTTCTTTCTCCTTTCTCAAGGTGAAACAATAATAATAAATAAAAAAATGTTAGAATTAATGAACCGACGAGGAGTTTTTCATCATTACAACGCGAAACCACATATTGCGTTAGTCGTAAGAGAGAAGCGCTTACAGATTGATTGGGGTTTCCCCCGCATCCTGCATACTCTACAGATCTCGTTCCACCTGATTATTAGTTCTTTCTGTCCTTAAAAAATTATCTTCACGATAAGCGCTTTAAGTCCATCAGCGAAATAAAAGCGCACCTAAAGGATTATTTCTTGTTCAAAACACAATTTTCGAAAGAAGACATAATGAGGCTTTCCGGGAGATGGAAGAAAGTAACAGAGCAAATGGGTTCTTATATGACAAAATAAATAATATCTTAAACACTAAATATTGTGTATTCATTTCATATTAGAAATAGGAAAGAAACTTATGGGACACCCTAATATGTTAATAACTAAATTTCATACTAATATCAATACCAGCACTCCCGGGCAAAAATTTTCAGAGTTAAAAAAAAGCAATATATGGATTATAGGTTTTAAAAAAAAGAAGAGGACACTATTAAATTGATATTTGTTCTGGGCATGATTTTACGTAAGTATGTCTCAGATAAAAAGTAATTCAACGAAAAAAAAAATGTGCCGATAATTTTCTAAAATACATTTCAGATCATTACAAACAAAAATGTTAGGCTATTAAAATTAGCTGTTAACCCCTTCCAGTAAAATGACGGGAATAGCTTTTAATACCATATCCCAATGACGAGCTAATAAGACTAAAGTTAATACTGAATATGATAATAAATTTGGCTTAAAATTCCTGGTATACTGAATCCGGCAGCACTTTTATTACCTATGTTGATATAAATCGCTATCACAAATTGTTTACCATTAGATTGTCTTGGTACAATTTGCAGCCAAATTGTTGTTAGTCAGTAGACTTCCTGTTTATAAACATTTAGCGTGAACATCTGTCTTACTAAAGGAAAACATGTTGTGAAAATAAACACCGTAACGAACCGTAACACTAGGTACAAATCCGAAGTCATTGGTGGTTTTTGAAAAAGTATGGAATATGAACTTACGAATTGCAATTATATCCATATCAATAATACAATTTTAATTAACAATTAGTAAGAATTATAAAATGAACTATTAATTAACAACATGTAAGAATTATAAAATGAACTAAGTTTTTCCAATAAAAATGAGATGGTTATTTCATGCACGATTGTTTATTATTAAATCTAACTGGAAGGGGTTAAGTAAGAAATGCATTTTATTTGGAAGAAAAATTATTCTTGTGAAATATTTGTTTTATTTTATTCGTTTATTATTATTATTGTTTGCGCCTCAGCTCATTTAACTAACAAAGTATCATTGAGAATAAATTTGTTTATTAAAAAAAAAGGGGACATCAGCACTGTCTATGGCCGAAAAACGTCTTATCTAATATTGCACAAACACGCTAATAATATTCAATATCATCATGTTAGTCAAGATTATACTAGTTAAAATAATGTTTGCTTATAAAAATACTTAAAAATTTTAAATCAAAAATTAGCTACAAAATAATTACTTACGTAAATATCACTTTTGAAGAAGTGATACTCCTCCGAAGTGATAAAGATAACGAACTGAAACTTTCCTCATAAACACGGAGAGATAACTCACCGCACCTGTTTCATCGAACCGCATATCTCAGCTCTGTTCCTCGTCATCGGCGTTCGCTAGATGCGAAATACACTGAAAGGGGAATCCCCGTAGTAGACGATGCGCAGTGCATTTATTTGATCAGTTGCGCCTTCCTAGATAAACCATAAATACGCGAGTTGAGATAATACTGTGGGATATTTTTTTAAATGCTATGCTATTTGCTATGTTAGCATAGTTTATAATCTTCCTTAATTAATAAAAAATTTCAAAAAAAAAAAAAAACTGGTTTTGCTACACACACACACATACACATTATTTTTACTTCCTTGTGTATGTAATATAGAGAAAGTATAGTAACCGTTAAAAAATTCGAACTCGAGATTTTGACAAATCTCCATGTTTTAGACCCCCTAAGTTAATAATAATAATAATAATAAAAGGAAAATGTTTGTTTGTCTATGACAAAGATGACCAAAAAAGGCTTTGGGCTAAACGGCTGATATTTGATATATGATCTTTACGCCATATTTTCAAATTTCTAAAATCTTTCCAGGGGATATTTGTCTGTCCGGCTGTTTGACTATCAGTTAACACGATAATTACAAAACGAAGAGAGCTAGATAAATAAAATTCGGTATGCAAATTTAATATCTATAGTGTAGACGTGTGTCAAATTCTGAATAAAATCTAAGTACGGGTTGCCTGTCCATCTCTCTGTCTGTATTTTTCGAATCATGCAAATGCGATATTTAAAAAAAGCAATGACATAAGTATATTAAATTTGGTATGGAATTTTGTGACAGCAAGTGCAATTTCGCGTTAAATTTTTGTTTCAAACGGTTGAGAAAAATGTATCCAAAACACCAATTCGATTTTCTGATAATGTTAACTTATACCAGGGATTAATCGCCGAATAAGTTGTCAAGGATGACATGATAGATTCGATAAAAAAAATGTTAAATTCTCATCAAAAGCTATTATTTCGTAACTATTGTATGCCGATGCCATGTAGGGGTTCTATGACATGGCAAGTTTATTAGAGAGTATGTGAGAAAGTTTTAGGGAGACTACTACGACTGGTTTAATATATAAATATTTCTGACACATTGTATGATAAATTTAGATTCAAAACTGTATTTTTCGGATAGGAGCAAGATTTGAATTCCTTTTTGAAATTTCAATTTTAAAAAATAATAAACTGGATAGAATGCTTAGAACAGGATAGACTTTTATGCCCTATAAATATTTAATTATAAAATACAAAGACATTAAAATTATTTATTAAATAAATAATTAATCTTACAATGCAGATTATTACAAGTTGTTTGTACCTGTTTAAATCCTTCACTTTGAAAAATTTTCATTTCTGCTTTCTAGTATAAGAAGTAGTCAGAAAAAAATTGATAAATCTCCATGCTTTATACCTCCTGGAGTCCGAAAAATACATTTTTGGATCTATACCTACTTGTGAACACTAAAGCAGAATCCCTTTGAGCTAGATGGATGAAATTCAGTATGTAAAATCTAACACATTTGTAAATTTCTATGAGATTGCAACAAAATCCATTCTTAAAAGTCTTCTTGACTATTTACCCGAGTATAGATGAATTGTCGATCTGTGCATGCAAACGAGATCTCAAAAGCGAATCGAGTTAACTGAATGAAATTTTGTATGTGAAACTTGTTACTGAAGTTGTAGTTATGTGCCAAATTTTGGTTTCAGAAGTGAGAGAAAAAAAACATTCAACATACAAATTCAGTTATCTTTACTCTTTTATTTTGTACTTACAAAATTCATATGTGCATAACTCGAAGAATAAAAATTTGAATACTTATAGCAATCACAGCTTCGCCCAAGGTCCAGAATTTTATACGCAATGACGGGGGTGGATTTACACCCCTTTATTAGAGAATATGTGAGAAGTTTTAAGGAAATCAGTTTCACCAGCCAAGATATAATGAATCATCTCAAAAATTATGTATTTATCACTTTTCCGTCAGAGCAGTGAAAAGTAAAGAGCAGTAAAAGTAATACATATTAATAAAATAAATTTTAAAAAATGACATAAAATAAATTCCAGCGAGCAAAAAAAAAAAAAAAAAAAAAAAATTACAGATTTATATCCCATCATATGAATCAAAGTATAAATTATATTTATTTACATATATGAAGAGGAAAAAAATTGTGCGTCAAGTGTTACATTTTTTTAATATTTATTTCATAAGTAATCTAATGAAATTTGAAATAATAATTATTGAAACGTGTGTTGACATGGAAAAAGGAATACATTGAAGATAATATAATTTACGATAGGTGTCTTTTTTATATGCTTATTGAATTAAAAATCTGACAATTTCTTCGATTTTACTTTTTTTGTGTATAGAGAAAGTATTGTAATCGTCAAAAATAAATTTTGACAAATTTCAGTGTTTTATACTTCCCTTAATCAAAAACAAATTATTGAAATTATGTCTGCGAATATGAGAGCTCACAAATGTTATCGGCTCGATGGATAAAGTTTGGCACATGGAATTTTATCCACATTTGTAATTTCCATTACATTTTAAGCGATATCCGTTCACAGAAATTCTGTCTGTCCGGCCGGCCGAATATAAATTAACTCAATAATTACAAAAAGATGAGAATTCGATGGATACAATTGGTTATACAGAGTCGACATCTGAAGAATAGATTCGTATTAGATTTGGAACAAAATCTATCAAGAGGTTGACTATCTGTCGGTCTGGATAAAAGTCCATGCATGGCGATGCATGTAAACATGATAATTCAAAAACCCAATGTCTTAATTAAATGAAATTTGGTAGGTGATCTTGTGACTACAATTGTAGTTTACAAATCAAATTTTGTTTTCGATCTTCTGAGAAAAAAAGAGATCCAAAATGCATATTCGATTTTCGGGTACTTTTGCATTAACCAGTGCTAATTATAAATTGCGAAGAAAATCACCATGGTTTGCCTAATAGATTTAGTAAAAATGCTATATTTGCGACAGAGATCAATATGTCGTAACTAAAGTTCATTAAAAGAGAGTAATATAATATTACAGAGTATGAGAAAAAATTTCGAGGTGACTCTTATCATCGCTGGTTTTGATTTTAAATAAGCTTAATTTTTCTCTTATGAATCAAAATGTTTGTAACTTCCCAATTTCTCGTATACGAAGTATACACAGGAGTATTTTAATCACGAAGAAGCTTGAACTCGTGACAGCGACAAATCTCCACGTTTCAAATATCGCTGAAATATAATTTTTTAAATCTTATCTGTCTGTCTGTCTGCCTGCCTCGTGTAAAAACGAAACCTTAAAAACGCTCTGAGTTAGAGGAATGAAATCTTTTTTTATAATAATTTAAGTATTTTTTTATAATAATTATTTTCCTTTCAAAGTAGATTACAATCAGCATCGGACGCAGTATTTAACTATTTTATATTTTCTTAATGCCATTTACCAGTTACATAGTTTTCATTTTAACTGCTTAGTCTAGTGATTATTGAAATCTTTTGAATAAAATGGGAATTTTCTAAAATCTAGGGGGGGGGGGATGAGGCTCTCTTCTAAAATCTAGGTGCAAAAAAATGAGGTTATTAGTTCCAAACTACGTTCAAGTAGTATGCATACTATTCTCCTCCTCGATTATAATAAGAGAGGCTAATAAACCATTGCAGCTTCTGTCTTATGCTTAATCAATGTGAACCTCAAACCAATGTTATTTATAATAAAATATACACGGTATGTTGTAAGAAAAAGATTTTTGGTAAATCCTCAGTGAATTTAATTTTTTATATCTTTAACTAGAATAAAAATACAAATTTCTCATCCACATCTTTTAATTTCGAAAATTTCTTTTAAATCAATGCAAAGAATCTACAATTAAAATGAAATTAAGTTATCTCGACTTTTTATTGTGAAGATTTAATTTCCTATTTGACCAATAGATTGCGACATGACACATATTAATCGAAATATCCCTTGTTGTTGCTGCTGTTTATATTTACATTCCTTTTACCTACCCCTGTGTGTGGATATGAAAACAAGTATATAAGTGACAGAAACCACTTTTCAACCATCAGCGCGCGGATTTACTGTTTTGGATATATTTTCTAGAATACAGAATTTTCGTTTGTACTAATATATTGAATTTTTTTCGGCATTATACTGTGTGACTATCAAAAATCACAAAATTGATATATACTTCTAGTGAAAAAGCGAAGTACCACTTTAATTAACGAATTTTTCGAAACACAGAAGATTAAGATATTTATATTATGACATTTGTTAATAATATTAATTTGCTACTTACAATGCATAAAGAATTAAAATCGGAAAAATTGTATGTCTGTGAAATTTGTGGTAGTAGCTTCAAATAAAAATGTCTCATAATTGCTCATTGTCGTAACCACGCCGGAGAAAAACCTTACGTTTGTGAAATATGTAGCAGAGGGTTCAATCATAAGTCACATGTAGTATCGCATCTACTCATTCATACTGGCGAAAAGCCTCACCTCTGTGAAGTCTGTGGCAAACCATTTAGGCTATAGTCTTGTCTTGTGGCACATCGGAGGATTCATACTGGCGAAAAACCTTTCCTATGTTACCATTGTGACTAAAGCTGGCCGCGATGTCCATCTAAAAATTCATAATGAAAAAAAGTCCCATATCCGTGAGATTTGTAATGTTTCTTTTACGTCACAAAATAAGTTTGTGAGACATCAA
>JAPMOR010097217.1:547059-573152 GCA_026543865.1 Argiope aurantia | reverse complement strand
TAATGTTTCTTTTACGTCACAAAATAAGTTTGTGAGACATCAACTGAACAAAAAAAAAAAAAAAAAAAAAAAAAAAAAAAAAAACGTTATGATTGTGAATTATGTGAAAAAACGTTTTCTAGAAATTCTAGTCTTATTGTCCATCTTCGAAGGCATGTGGGTGAGAAACCTCACACATGTGAAATATGCAACAAAAATTTTACTGATAAGTCTGCTTATCATTCTCATAAACGAACCCCTCTGGGAATAAAACCTTTCGCTTGCAATATCTGTGGTAAAATCTTCACTAGGAGTGATTCTCTCAAATTGCATGAATTTGCTCATTCAAACAAAAAGAGTTTCAAGTGTGACTTTTGTGATAAAGCTTATAACAGGAAAGGGGATCATTTCATGCATCGGCGTACTCATGGTGAATGCCCAGCAATATGTAAATTGTGTAATAAGGTTTTTAGTTGTAATTCTAGTCTTGTGAGACATCAAAAAGCACATACTGGGGAAAGAGCTTATAATTGTGAAATATGTAGCAGGACTTTTAGGTATAGATATGGTTTAAAAGCACATCAGCTAAAACATATAAAAAAGGAATCTCAGAATTCTTGATATCGATAATATTATTAACAAGCAAAATATAAAATAAAAATGGTCCATGAATACTGAGGAAAAGTTAGTGATTAAGATTATTCATTAAATTCTTATTATGTATTTTTAATATGAATATCAATAAAAAAATTATTATTATTATTACCTGGATTGGTATGTTTTTATTTTTATCTTATAGAAAATAATTGCATGTTTATATGTATATGGAAATTGTTTTGTGCTCAAAAATAATTTTCTGTAGCATTGAAATTGTCATAATAATAAATTTAAAAAAAGTATTTACTCTTCTGTTATGTTATAGAAATAGCATAATATGAAATTTCCTGTTTGAAAATGATTTTATTCAATAAGATGTATAAAACTGTGAAATATTTAATAGTTATTTAAAACTCTGAATTTTATACTCTTTTTCTTTTCAAAATTTTTTATAGTAGGATTTTTTATCGTAATAAAATTTTTAAAGAATCCTTTGGTGATAGAGATATAAATGTTTTTGTCTTTTAATTTTGGTATGATTTTTATTCCTACCAATTTTCCTTGAATTTTAATTAAACAATGAGAATATTAATTAAGGCATTATATAAGGATTTTCTAAAAATAAAAGAATTAGAAAATGAATTTGAAATATTCATTTGAATATGATATTACTGTATTCAGTTTCGATTACTGCAAGCAAATGAATTGACAATATAAGGGAAAACTATATATCTTTCATTATATCTATTTAAATAACATTAAATATAATCATTGTGGATTTGAAAAATATTGATATATATCTATAGAAAAGAATTATTTTAAATAGCTTTAAAAGACATTTAGCACATAAAAACTCTACATTTTAAATGCGTTAGATAATTTTATTTAATTCTTCTTTCACTTGTGCTGAAAATGTATTTTGCATTTGTAAAGAGCAAATCATGTTGTTTTCTATAATATTTATATTATGACATGTATGACTTATGGAATTTCCTCTCAACAAATATTAAATAAATGATTTTTCACTCTTTTCTTGATCTGCTAGAACTTTTGATGTTCGTACACTGACATAGTCTGATATTTAATTATTTTAGTGCTTTCAAAATTTAATTAAATTGTCATTCTGTATTAATTATGACACATGGTAGAGAAAAAAAATTACAACACCCTATAATATTCTTAATGATGAATTATAAATTAACAAATAGGAAAGAATTCAAAAAAGAAATTGCTATTATTTCATGCACTTATAAAAATGTAAAAAACTTTCTTGATTCATTTTCTCTAGAGCAGACAGATAGATCTTCAGAAATAATACAAGTTTTTGAGATTTCTAGAACTCTTATCATATATCATTCATTTATGATGCAACTTAGTTTTTTACCTGCAATCAAGCTGTTGTCATTTTGAGTTTGAGCTGTTAAAGACTGAGTAGTTAAATTGTTATGTATTCAGCAATGTTTCTAATTAAAATTATAGGCATTAATGAGCATTATATTAATTAGTCTACAACCAAATCTGTTTTACTTAATTATATTTTATAGAAAAATAAGTATATAGAGAAAATTCTAATAGTGTAAAAATATACATGACAAATGAAATATATCATTACTTGAAGTTACCAATTGGATATGCTGATCAACTAATCTATTATTAGACTGTCATTTGTGTTAAAGTACTGCAAATACATGTGGAAAAAGAACAGTTTGAAAGACAAAAAATTCAAATAGATCAAAATTCTATTAATGTTCATTTCTTATTGCATTTATACTGTTGTAAACTTCCTTTTTATATAAAACCTGCTCTTATTTGTATTGTCGGACTTCATTGTAATTTATAAATATTTGTTGTACATTTTAAAGTTTTATAATAGAAGAAGGAAATACAAGAATAAAAATATTATTTTCATAGTAAAAATAATTTTAAAATATATTATTTTAAATAATATAAAATTATAAATATATATATTATTAATTGTGCTCTTTTTAAATATACATATTATTAATTACTTAAAAAGTTGTGCTTAATAATTCTTGCAAAAGTGATTTTACTGTTCATAAATAAATTATTATGCTTATGTGAAAAGATTGGCTTCAGGTAAAATATTTGAATAAGGAAATTAAAAATCATTTTTGAATTTATATTGTATACATAGCATATTGTAGTGTAGCAATTTCCGCTTTGCAACATCTTGACGAAATAAAATATTTAATTTGTTAAAATTAGGGTAGATAATCTTGAGCTTTGCATATTTGTTATTTTTATATTTCAAGGAGTCAAAAGAGTACTGATGGAAATCATTTACATTAGTTACTATTTGAGTGAATTGGAGAGATAGCAATAAAAAAACATTGTAAACAATGGGGAAACATCAAGATAGAAATATAAAAATGCAAGGTAATATTGTATATATTTTTCTGTTGAAATTAATGCTTAAAATTATTGTATATATCTTAACTTAGGTAAGAATCTTGTATTGCAATATATGTTTGAAAGGAGCAGACTACTGATATACAATGATTAGAAAACAATCAGCTTATTTAAGGAGATGGTTCGTTATTCTTGCTAGGGAAATTGTACCTCCATTACTAAAATCTACTATGATCTAACAATCCAATATATTTTCAAATAACTTAGAATGTTAATGTGATACACACACATATTGTTACGAATCTGCTTCTCAGTGCAATTAGTTTCATAGTAAGAGTATTTTTTAGATATCTCTACTGGATGTCAGGGTCATGACCTCTGGTCTTAGCCAAAAAAAAAAAGCTTTTAAATATGTAAGAATATTAGCAATATCTGTTAGGATTTGAGTTATATAAGTGGAGGTGTAGGCCTAAGGAATCAGTCAAGTGATTCTCTCTTTAGAGCATAGATCATAAAAGGAGTTTTGTTTATTTTCTGAGTGTTACTGCTGCTTAGGTGTGAATTTCCACAAATGCTACCTTTGTGTATGCATGGGTAGTAAGTATTTCACTACATGTGTTTCATAACAAATGTTATCTGTTATTGAGGTTATAATATTTATTAATGTACATTTGCTAGACCAATTTCCAGCAATACTATTAACATATTTTGAAATAATTATTTTAGGATAGTAAAAACTTTTAATTGTTAAAAATAAATTAATTTTTTTTCTGTATTCTTGATCATCTTGAAGCATAATTGCTTTAACTTTCTTTTTATAGAAATTTAAGATAAAGGCATAGCTGTATTTTTCATAATTAAAATATCACCTTTCATTACATATTTTTATAATGTTTATTTGATCAAGATATTTAATGAGAAATATGCAGTAAAAGCTGCACTAAGCATTAGGTTTAATAAACTGTAATAATTAAAAGAATATTTACTATGATAAGTATAATAAATTAATTCTGTTATGGAAAATGGGATGACTCAAAAATAATATTCAATATTTATAAAATAACTCTTTATTGCAATTTTTCTTGAATCTTTGACTAGCTTTGAAGAATCTACTGAAGAGTACAAAATAGTATTAAAAAATGCTTTGTTCATAAGTAATTCCATTCATATTTTAGCGACATTTTTCAAATAAAAAAAATCCAAGGTAAGAACAGATTATTAACCATGGCATTTATAATAGGAACGTTAAAATGTAAACTTTTAAAGAAAAATTAGAATAATAATTGTAAACAATAGAGGTAGATTATGGAAATGTACAGCAAAATTTTAAAAAAATGGAAAATACTTTGGACGAAAGATATGACAGATTACTCATATAATAATGCCTTATGTTTAATAATGAAACTTTTCAGTGATAAAATTAAGACTTGTTTTTTCTAAAGAAATAGAGGAAAAACAACTGCTAAATCTGGGTACTATTTCAATAAACTAAATCCTATTATAATAAAAAAAAACATAAAAGATGTATCTTCTAACAATTATAGGTAAAAATAATAATGATATAATTCTGCAATAATAATCATTTTAATGCATAAAATATTTTTTGTATAATTTTATACAATATTCTAATCACTACTTCTTTACACATAAAATAACAATGTGCAGTAGAACTTGGTTAATTTGAATGAAGAAAAACTGGGCTTGAAAAAAAAATACAACCTAAGAAAATAAAATTTTAAAATTCATTTTTAGTTTAATATTTAACAGTTTTAGTAAATAAAATTTTAATCAAGAGTAATATTTATAATTTTAGTATCTAGTAAAAACAATTCAAAATTACATTTTCTAAATTTTGATTTCTAATTAATAAAAAAAATGAGAAATATGGAAAATGTCATGAATTAGAAAATAGAAATGTTTTATCCAAGATTTTCAATTGAAAATGTTTAAAAAAGAATAAAAAATTTTTAAACAAACTTGACTACAAATAAAGTAATTTAACTAAAACAATAATGCCTTTCGCTCATTAATATACAATCGCACTCTTATTTGAAAGAATTGTATATGTATATTATTAAATTTATTTGGTATATTCTACTATCACGAATTTAATTATTAAAGTGACATTGGCAAATTAAGAAAAAAAAAAAAAAAAAAGATGAGACTAGATTCTAAGAATTATCCAATAAAATAAAAACCAAAATCATAATTCACATACCAGATGATAAAATCCATTTTCCTCAACAACCAAAGAAGTACGATACTAACAAATAATTTGATCATTTGTGCAATTAAATAAAATAAACATTAAATAACAAGAATGGATACAGTCTGACGAAATACAACCAGTCCATAGATATTCATAAACATAAATACAAATTCAACTTTGGTTTTAAAAGGAACTACCCAATAGAATCTGAAAAATGTCAAGCAAAAATGCAAACACAAAAATTATCAACAAAATAATTATGCTACATCACAAAGAAATCTTCTGTACAGTCTAAGCAAAACACAATAATATGGAATATGTTATACATATATAATATAAAGTGAATGGGTAAAAATAATCTGAAAAAGAAATTAATGGTTATTAAAATTTATATTCCATAAACTATAATAATATAATCCATGAATGGGATATTTAAACCTTGATTATAAGCAATTATACATCTACATTAAATGTTGTAGATGATCTGTAATGAATGATAATATATTTTCTAGAAATTATTATAATAATTTTTGGTATATAGATAAGCCTGCTTTTATGATATACTAAGTTTCACAAATAGATGGGTCTGACTTTGCAAATAAATACATGCAAATGATAACTAAACAAGAGCTAAGTAAACACCTGTTTGAAAGAGAAATATGCAATAAAAGAAACATTGTTTCCAAATATTCTGATTCACAATAGAACATATTAAAATAATAAAAATTTGACATTATTTTGTAATTAAAAAGCATTTATCATTAGAATTTGTAACTGCTTTCCAGTTGATTGTGAAAAGTTTGTAATTGCCTTTTGCTTTTGATTCTATGTTTCAGGTATCAAGTTTTATAGATACTCATGCTACTTTGTAAGCATATTAAAAATTGTCAATTTCTTGCATTACTTAAGGTATAAAATGATTTTTTGACCCTCCACCCCAACCATCATCACTGATTTTGTAAGGATAAATGGAAGGAAGGCAAGAAATAGTATTTTTTTTTTGTCCTTATATTATACATAACTTTGAAAACTGGCATAATAGCACTTATGGGTTATTATGGAAACAAAAGATATCATTAGCATACAAATCATATATAACTCATTTCTCCCCTAGTTGCCATGCAAATGTACACCAGTGGCTTGTTCAGTTCATGACTTATTTTTGAATTTTGTATTCTAAAATGGGCAAAATGCCAAGAGCTCTACTTATTACCTGTACTAGATTATAAATATATAAAAGATAGCGAACAAAATTGGTACAATTAAATCATCCAAAAATACTATTCATTAATAGTTTTTTCCTAATTATAATGTTATAGTTGATGTTATAACTGGACTGCTCATATGATTGTGATTTTGCCAAGACTAATAAGCACTGCTATTAACAAAAAAGGATTTAGTTTCACAATGTGAAAGAACACAAAATAAAAACACAATTTTGCTGATAGACTAACTAAAACAGTCAATCATATTGTACTAAAATAATATTCATCCAACAGAACACTTATTAATTAGCAGTATGACTTTTCATTATTTGTAATTCAGCAATTAACATTCTAGATTTATTAGTTTAAAAAAAACAGCCAAATATGAAAATTTGTGACCATTGTTTAACAGTTGGCAGTGTCCATATATACAAGCAATTTCCAAACATACAACTATATACATATTGCATTAATGTGCTGTTTTAGATACTTTGTGATAGCCACATAACTGTGAAATGACTAAATACAATCAACAAAATGTATAAAAAGCAAAGAAATGCATGGCATAATACATTTCTTTTAAGAAATGCCAAAAGGAATTTAAAAAGGTATTTGATAAATATGTTTTTGAAAAATAAATAACATAAATAAGTAAAATATATAAAAATAGAAACGATTTAAATAATTATATATAAAATTGTAATAATAAACAGTTATAGTTTTCTGCTCTTTACAAAATGAGAACTAAATACTTTAATCACATAAGAAATATTTAAAGTGCTTTCGCCACAAATTTATAAATTAAAAATATGTATGAAAAAAAAATCCATTTGATTTTGGGAAGAACAAGAAGTTTTGATTTAAAAAAAATGTAAAAATATAAAATTCAAAAAGTTATAACCCATAATGATACATTTAAAGAGTCATTTTTACATAAATGTTTAACCAGCAGTTTTATTTTTATTATAGTCTGTGTATTTTCTGTAGGGGTTGAAGGTCACATTTTCTACCTCGTTATTGGTTGTCTAGTACCAGTAACATGGTAGAAAATGTGACCTTGAATTACCTACAGAAAATACACGGACTATAATTTAATCAGTTTGAATGGATATTTCCAGATTAGATTCCTAAACTATTTCCACTCTTTCTATCCACTTTTTAAGGGAAAAAATAGACTAAAAATGGAGAATAGATGAAAAGAAGTTCGTTTAAAATATTATTTTGGAAAGGAAAATATTTAATTATTTTTGTCACATTTTATTTAGAAACTAATAAAAGCACACCAACTAAAAATATTTGCAGTTCTCAGATTTTTTTTAATGGATGATTAAGGCCGGCAGTATAGTTTAAGATACCTTATTCAAACTAAAACTATATAAACCTGCATATTACAAAACCTCTTTACACAAAATCCAACAATACAAAACAGTTTAACATAATGCATGAATGAATAAATTTAATAAAAATTTTAGATTCCTCACTAACAAGATCCTATCACATTTAGATAAAAATCATAAAACGCATTTAGTATGAGAAGACTAGTTTCACATTTTTGGTGCAAAAAAAGTATATATATTCAAAGATGTATTCAATCTTATAAATTTTGAATAATTATGAAGTCTTGTTGTATCCCATTGGATTGTTTGATTGCCATCTCCAAGTATCACCACCTAAAATATATTTATTGATCATTATTATAATAATATTTTGTAATACTCTCTATATAATTTTAGAATACATTAAAAGTATATCTATGCATAAAAATTATTTCCTATATCAATTATGTTAATATTAGTCAATAACTGTAAAATTAATCTATATCCTTATTTAAAAAAAGAACAATATAAGTGTGCTCTACAGGACAGACCATTAAACATAGAACTATCAAATTTGGTACAGATACTTTGAAAGATAGGAATGTGAATGCCAGAGTAATTATTTTTTGAAATTTTAATTACTGAAAACTAAGCATAAATCCTGAATTTTTTTTTTTTAAATTCTTTTTAATAGTTACCAAGAATTTTTTTTTTCTTTTTCTGAATTTTGGCAACTTTTTATTTTTTACCTAATTTTAAACAACAGATTTTATTGCTGTAGATTGTCAAAACTACTTTCATCTAATATTTAATTGTGTAATCTTATTCCATTATAGAAAACTATGGGAAAAGGATTCTGTTTAATATCTCAGTATTTTATATGACAAATAAGGAAGTTGATGTAAGAAGACAGATGGAATAGATAGTCATGTTTTTATATGCTATGGTATTGGAACTTTATTAGAATGATTTTTACATATAAAAGGCAGAACAGAAGTAAGTATAATAAAATAATACAGCTTTGATGTCTGTCACAATCTTGATACTTAAAAAACAACCGTGTTGAAGGAATCATGAACTTCATGTTATGCATTAAAGATTTAACAGAATTTTAAAACCAATTTTTCTTCTGAATCAGCTGATTGCCAAATTCAACTAATATTAAATTTTGTAAAAAGTATTTTATTTTTTTCTAAAAGGCAATTTTTTCCTAGAAAATGTAGGATTTTAGTGATATTAAACAAAGATTTATAGAATACAAAAAGGTATCAAACAAATCAAAACTGTTTAGAATTTAATGAAATTTGTTAAAATAGTGAAATTCTTAAAAAGTGAACAAAAGTCCAATGTTTAAAAAAAATATGCATTAAAATAAATTCTAAAACAATATTTAAAATATAAAGTCCCCCCCCCCACACACACACAAATATCCTGCCATACTCTTTAATGATAATTATAGTTTTCTAACTTAAATCATTTTGTGTTATGATTAACTATTCTTATTATTATCATGCATATAAACACTAATTCTAAATCCTTACCTCTAATCTATTTATAATGGGTGTTTTAAATCTTTTGTAATACAAATTAAACTTATTCAATGTTTTAAAGAGAATTATAAAAACCAGTAGATTTTTCTTACCTCACCTTCTTATAGAATTCCACAAAATAGCATGTTAATGCTTATTTTATATATATATATATATATATATATATATATATATATATATATATAATGAAAAATGCATCTTAGACTTTTCATTAAGTATCCAAGTCTGAATTTTGGTGCAAATTTAAAATTTTACTAAGGTCATACTTTGTTTTCCTAAATCATTGTGTCTTGAGTTGCATTCCTACACACAAATACACAGTCAACCAGTACAGAGTTTGACCTAACAAGTCAGAAAAAATTACATGAACACATATAGACAAGCAGACGTTCCATAGATGTAGTCCAAAATTTGACAGAGACTTACAATTTTAGTGCTCAGACTACATACTAAGCTTCATTCATCTTGTTTATTTAGATTACTTGTTTTGAATTACTACATTTTTAAATATATAAAATTTCCTTAAAAAAATGTTTCAAACACAGTAAGATCAGGAAGAACTACAATATGTAGATTCAGCAAAACTTCATAACTAAAATTTTCAATATTACAATAATTTGCTTTTATATAAAGTATAACAAGAACAAGAAAAAAAATCTCATTTTTAAAAATTTATAAATTTGTCATTATGCCATGAAATTAATATTGCTATACTTGTTCTTTGATTAGAAATGCATACTACTGATTTTGTCTGACTGTAGAGTTAATATTCGATTCTTTCTTCATAGAGCTTAAATTTTATTTGAACTTTGAAAATTTGATTGAAAATATTCATGTAGGTTATTTGAACAGTGCATTACATTTAAATTCATTTTTTGAATCTATATATATATTCGTACAGAAAGATACATTTCAAGAAATGGCATTAAATATTTTATATGTTACAGCACTTTTTTACAATATAAATCTATAATTGGCAACAATTGAAGTTCACAGAATGTAGAAAGCTAACACTCACTATATCACCCATAGACAGTAATGGATTTCTAACTAAGCAGTTGAGGTTGCAGGGGACTGTAGGCATATTAATTAAGAAAATGTTTAACCGAACAGCAATACAACTCAATAAATTATAAAATGTTAAGATAATATTAATAATTATAAAGTTTATAATAATTCAAGGTAATAAAGTTTGCTAGAATTTATAAATACCACGCATCTTCTTAAATATAATTGTGTACAAATGTGAAATTCTATGATGATATACACAAGTCATTAATAAATAAAAAGTCAGACATTTTAGCAAAATTAAGTTATAATGTAGATAAATTGATCATTTTGTAAATGAGACTTAATATTCAAAATTTGTAAAATACCTAAATCCACTATTCAAATGCATGAAATAAAGAATTTTTCAATGCAATATGGGTCTGTAGAGAAATTAAATTAGAATTTCTAAATAAGAAACTTAACTTAAACTAACTAACTTAAAGGGAAACTTAATAAATTAATCTCAGGGTTTCATGGCACAGAATAATTCTTTATTGATTTTTTTTAAACTTAAGTTTTATAAAAATAAATGGTTCAAAATATATTTCCCTCATATATAATATTATTTATTTCCATACAATAATGTAGCTCTGCAACTTTCTCCTTCAGTCAACTCAAGTTGTAGCTGATTATAGGTACTATATGGGTCTAACTGCATTTACTCCCGCCCCCTAAATATATGCTTATGGATAAAGAATAAACTAACTTTGCCACATCATATTAATGATGGTAGAGATAATATGTAATAAAAATTACCATAATTTATTCATAAAAATCAAATATTAGATTATATAATATGATAATACAACTTACACATATCTTTCAATGAACGTTTTGTTTTGAATCCTAAGCATTTCTCTGCCAATGAAACATCAGCATATATGCTATCAACATCCCCTTCTCGACGACCAACAATCTTGTAAGGAATTTTTACATCGCAAGCATCTTCAAAAGCTCTGATCACTTGTAACACAGAATAACCTTCACCAGTACCAAGATTGTAAACCTTTAGAAAAGAGAAGAGAAAAACTCAGTATTAACACAATTTTCTTTTATTATATATAAAATATTATTCAAAATTGAATAAAATTTTCATCAGAATTCAGAAAAGGATTACTTTGAAAATATTCATTAAAGTTTTATTGTCAATAATAAAAACAGTTTTAAAGTATATGCAAATAGTTATTTCTGAAAGTAAGTAAAAAAAATATTTTTTTAAACAAAACAAAAGTAGATAATCTTAGATAACCATACTACATGCAATTTTCATTTTCAATTTTTCCAAGGACAACTGAAAATATTTTTTACTTTTTATAAAATTAACTGATAATAAGATGTAAAAATGATTACGTATAATAGGATAATCCATTTGTAAAGATCTAATTTGAATGCAGAATATAGTTCTTAGTAGTTAAATATTAAATTTTGTAGAAGAATTCACCCTCATACAATAACAGCATTCTTCATATGTTCTTGAGAAATTATCTCTACATCTTATTATCCTATAAAAGAATTAAATTATGTTTAAAATCTAAAATTTGGAATTTTGATGAGAATATTTTCAGTACATAAAAAAGATCTAATTTTTTTTTAATAAATATATGAGAAATTGACTCTGAAAAAGGAATTATAAAAATCTATTTAATTTATGGATGCGTGTTTTAACTGCACCTTGAGCACAATTTTTTAAAAGGTGGGAAGATGGGAAAAAAATTTAAAACAATTAAAAATTTAAAAAGAAACAGATTGATGGAATAAAAAAGAAATTAGAAAACATTGTAGTAACTTCATATGAATATCTAAATCTTAAACTGCAGATTTGAGATACACAATTCGTAATTAAATTTCAATGCTTACAAATTATGAATAACCATAATTATGAATAACCACAATAGAATAACCATAATAGTTTTAAAAATTTTAGTCTGATTATTAAAAATACATTCTGAAAATTATCAGAAATGGAAAAAAATTAATACATGTATTATAGGATTATTATTTAAGCTATTAAGGAACTTCTCATACTCCTAAATTTAAAAGTTTTACCAAATTTGACAATATTTTTTTTAAGTAAAAATGATTTCAATGTAAAAAAGTCAAAATTAATTTGAAAAGTATGAAAATTTATTGACACAAACTGACAGCTAAACCAATCAATATTATGAAACATATACAACATATTTCTACAAAATATTTCTTGGAATTATATATTAAAATAAAATTATTCTGTCAAACACAATTAATAAAGAAACATAGAAAGAGAGAGGGATGCAAAGCTCTATAAATTTCATTCAAACACTTCAATCAAAATAAGGAAATAGAATTCATATATTCTCTTTTTCTACAAGTTAAAAAGCAGTGGGAATTTTATAATTAATCTGAAAGGAAATTGAGATAATTTAACTATAAAATTCATTTTGGATATACAGGGTGTTTCAGTGAACCGTTTCAGAACTTCTAAGAGGGGTAGGGACATTTTGGATATACAGGGTGTTTCAGTGAACCGTTTCAGAACTTCTAAGAGGTGTAGGGAACATCCTGACAACTCGAAATCACAAAGCAATGTGGGGTCGGAAATGCTTTCCTGAAGCGGTGTTGTACACAGAAGCATCATAAAGAAAAGAGACCGTAAATGAGAAATCGTTTTAATAATACATGAAAAGAAGCAAAAGGTACATGGATTAAAGTAAGTGTTCGAAGTTTCTTCCACGAGCTACAATGCACGCCTCACATCTCCGACGCATGGACATCCGAACATTCTGGAATACTCCAGGCATATCACGAATCTCTCCGGCAGCTACTGCGATTCTTGCAACGAGCTCCTCAGCAGTGTCAACAGGGGTGTCCTAAATTAGCGATTTCATATGACCCCAGAAATAAAAATCAAGACATGATAAGTCGGGTGACCGAGCAGGCCCCCACGTCCGATCCACCGTTGACCAAATGTGACATCCAGGTAGTTACGAACATCTCCGCTATAATGGGCAGGGGCTATATCGTGTTGGAACCACATTGTCTGTTGCGTCGATGCAGAAATCTGTTCATCTTTGAAAAGTTGTGGCAGTACTTGCTGCAGAAAGAGCAAGTACGTAGGTTCGGTTAGACGACCCGGTAACAGGTAAGATCCGATGAGGTGATCTCCCACAATACCGGCCCATACATTGACCTAAAATCGATTCTGTGCTGCACGACATCGTATTGCATGCGGGTTCTCGACCGCCCAGATATGGTCGTTATGCGCGTTGAAAATTTCTTCCCTTGTGAAGGATGCCTCATCGGAAAACAACACTTCAGCAGGAAAAAAGGGATTTGTAGCGCATTTTCTCAGGTACCACTGTGCGAAAGCAATACGAGATACATAATCCTCCGGTTTCTGTGTCTGGACACGCTGAACGTGAAACGGATGCATGTCTTTTGCTCGGAGAATCCTCCAGACGCTGCAATGAGAAACCCCGACTGCGTTTGCTACACTTCGTGTACTCGTTCTTGGATTCCACTGTACATGCTGCAGCACATTCTGTTCGGCGTCTGCAGTCCGTGCTGTTCTTACCCTGTCCCTGTGAGCTCTTTCTAATGAACCTTTCTTAGCTAACCTATGGTGTTGTCTTGCAAAGAAATTATGACTGGGAATACGCCAAGTAGGATATCGTTCCGCCTACAAATTCCGCGTGCTACAATTTGCAGCCCCGTACGCCAAATGCATATCGGCTAATTCTGCGGTCGTGTAATCATCCATCCTACTAGCTTGGCGTTCTTGTGCGAAATGAAGATTCCCTGCACGAAAGCTCGGACTTTTCGCACAACGCCATCTACCACGTCAGGAAAGCATTTCTGACTGCCCATGGGTATATGATTTTGGTTCGTCAGAATGTACCCTATCCCTCTTAGAAGTTCTGAAACGGTTCACTGAAACACCCAGTATTTAAGTTAAAAAAGTTCTATATGCAAAGAAATTAGAACAGACCTTGCAGCCATCACTAATCTCCTTCAGAATTTCATTCACTGCAGCAACATGACCTTCAGCCAAATCCATAACATGAATATAATCTCTAACACCTAAAATAATACGTTATTCAAAATATACAATATGTAATCCCACACAGAATCGACAAATTAGAATCCATTTGATTTCAAATGGAATAAGTTTTAATTGCATATTTTTTACACATTTATTTACATATATGCACGAAATGAATTCTCAAACTTTGCCTTCTTCAATTTGTAGATAATGGATCAAAATCTTACAACATATACTTTATTTTATTATTTTTTAAAGCATTAAGCAAGGGGAAAAAACAGAGGGAGACATTCTAAGAAAAAAAAAATGGTTCCCTTCCTATTTAATATACTGGAAAAAAAATCTATTTCTCTAACTTCTGACCAATAACAGAAAGATCTGCAGTTCTTTTGAACTGTCCATGTGTTATTATTCTGGTTTGCTTGAATTAATAAAAAATTAACTACTTAAAGGTTTCTCAAATCCAAAACAAAAAAAAGTATGGGTTAAATAATTTTAAATATGTTAGAAAGAGATACATTTGAAAAGAAATCTTATTAATATATCAATAATTGACATCCACTGTAATTTCTTAATTTCAGCATTTGCTCAGTGTTCTAAAAAATTGCCAATTTTGTTACCAGTGAATATAACCAATGCAAAGATACAAAAGAAATAAGATGAAAAATCCTCTACAGTAAGATTAGCTTCTCATAAATTAGATAAGCAAGAAAGGTAATTTTAATGTACTTGCAAAAGTATACATTATAAATATGCAAAATTGAAAATTAGATTTAAAAGATTTACAAATTTCTCCAGAAAGGCAACACAAACTGTCCTGAAGTACATTTTACTAGTACCCACATTTTTATGTGAAGATTCGATCATAAAGACTTTTGGGTATCGATCAGAAATCAATGAAAAAGAAAGGAAATTTGCCTCACCTTGTTTTACAGAAAACAGATAATGATTTGAAACTTTCAGCCATGGTTTTATTTGCTTTGGGCAATGAATACATGAATTTTTGTAAAAATAGAATTTATATTTAGGAAAATATGGGATATTTTATAAAAAAACATTTATATTTTTTTGTTTATAAAATGCAATCAAATTATACAAAATTTTCAGAAAGTGTAACAATGTTTTTAAAGCATTATATTCAAATCTTAAGTGAATTATATAAATATTCCAGGAATTATGAGTGCTTTTAGTATATAAACACACGTAAGCATTGCCCAAAGCAAATAATCATTAAAAGTTTCAAATCAGTATTTGCTTTCTCTGAAATTGTGTGAGCCAAAATTCTCTTCTTCTTCAATTTCTGCTTGGTCTGCCAAAATGCCAAAAGTCAATCAAATCTTCATGGTAAAATGTGAAAGAAAATTTCTTACATGGCTGATGTTTAAAAGCAGTTTGTATAGTTTGTAAATGATAAACATAACAAATAGCAATAACCTTCTACATCGTGGAATTTTTACACTGACCGTTTTGAGATATCCTTTATGTTAATCTAATTTAACCATTTTTTTTTTCAGAAATAATTCTGTCTGAAATTTGGCCTTTAATAATTTTGAACTCTGAGAAACTTTTAATCTTCTTTGCAAAAAATATCTGGAAGAAAATTGCTAGTTTAATTTTGTTTCCTTTTTATATTATTTGTAAATCCTATCAGTAAGTTAGTTGATGATAGCTTCTCTTTGTTAGGAAATACAAAAGGGGGGGGCGAGGATTAACCTTCTCCTATTTTGCCATTATCTTCTCTAATTTCATGTTTATTGGAGCTAGAAGGTTAAAATGAAGCAAAAGAGAATGCAACTGATGACAACTTCCCAATAAGCAGGAATATTTTAATTTTTAAATTGCCTTTCAGCCTCTAATTTCTATAACAATTATATCAGTCAAAAAAAAATTTCATTATAAGGAAATAATCGCCTGCAATGAGTTATGAGGGGGGGGGGGAATTCACACACACCCTCCAAATATACTATCATCTCTTTTGAACCGAGTGGTACATCCTGATTTAGATTTTCACCTCCCCCTAAAGCAATCTGCCAATTCAAATCTAATCAAAATTACTCTATTCAAGTGAAGAAATTTTGTCAATTATTGCAACAAGTAGATTTCCATGATGGAATTTACCAAAAAGGAAGAATTCATTTGTTTCAGCATCAGTTCTTGCACTTACCAGTACCATCAACAGTGTTATAATTGTTTCCAAAAACCTGAAGCTCTTTTATGCGTCCTACAGCTACTTGAGATATGTAAGGCATGAGATTATTAGGTGTACCCTGAGGATCTTCACCAATCTGACCAGATTCATGAGCTCCAACAGGATTAAAGTATCTGAGTAATGTTACATACCAGCCCTAAATTAAAAAGAAATTAGAAGTTTTTTTAATAAAAATTATTAATCTCAGCAATTTATTTTTTTTAATGTAAAAATATAATAACCTTTTAAAAATATAAAGTGAAACAATGCATAAGTGTTTGTAAAATATATAAATATGCCAAAATGACATATTAGTGTAATATTTGTTAAATTAGAAAAGTATGCTTATGCTCCAGTTGCAGAAAAATTCCAGATTTTGAAAATTTTTTTATTTTTTCAAGCTAGAAAAATGTCTGGATTTTTTTAAATGTATCTTTGTTAATCTTGCCAAATTTTGTTTTAGAATAATTTTATCATTCATATTAATTATAGGGCTGATATTCTGACAGAATGCAGATATCCCAGATGTGTAAACTAATAATAACATTAATACATAATAATAACATTAATAATTCTCATTAATGTACATGAAATCTTCGTATTAAAATTCCATTTAAGATAATATTGATAAAGATTTCACTGCTAAATCATTGCAAAACATCAAAAGCATTTATTTACACAACACACATATGAAGACATTATAGTACATTAATTAAGAACATGAAGTAAGATTAGGAACAGCACCAGAAGGAATTTCTATCATGAAGAATATATATGGAATAAACATCTAGCATCTAATACATATGCAGCTTAGACAGCTCACATAATGGCAGATTCTATTTAAGAATAAAGAAAAAGGAAGGAAAATGAGCATTAACATCTAACACATATATTTATAAATTAGAGGTTTAAAGACTTTTTAATTTTTATGAAATAGAGGTAATATTGAGAAACACTATTGAAAGTATTGAGCAATAATTTCTTTAAATTCAAAACTGATAATTAAATAAAAGGGTAATTACATAAATGAATTCTTCCTGAATAAGTAAATAACTCGTCTAAAATGTCTTATAAACATATACAACTAAACAAGAAATTAAAAAGAAATTAGACTAAAATGTCTTATAAATATATATGATTAAACAGGAAATAAAAAAAATTAGACCAAAATGTCTTATAAATATATATGATTAAACAGGAAATAAAAAAAAATTGAGTATAACAAACTGACAGCTAAAAAGTTGTTAGTTTTGTTACAAATTTTAAAATACTCATTAGTAATATTATCAAGCAATTTAAAACAAAAATAAACACAAAAAAATACTATCATCATTCTCTTCTCTCTATTTATAATTAAGATGAAGTATGGGTGTTTGGCATTCTAGAGGCAGACCATTTGAATTAAAAGCTACCAAATTTGGACCAACTACAATTTGGAAAATGGGAATATACATTTTTTTTTTTTTGTGATAAATTGCAAAAATATTCCAACACAAAAAAGATTTTTACATTGTTTTAATATCCAAAAAAATTGTCTTTTCAATGCTGCCAATTTAGTTGATGTAAGATTTTTAGTCTAGATTTAATTCACTTTTAAGCATATTTTTAAGTATATTTAAAAATATTTTTATTGCTGTGAATGAAATTGGAATAATTTTCATTGTTACATCAAATATTTAATTGCGTGATTTTCTTCCATTGTTGAAAGCTAAAGAAAAAGTCCATTTAATATCTATATAACATACAAGATGAATAAAAAAGTTACAACACCACTAAATTTAAAAGATAGATGTAGTAGCATTATGATATCATTGACATAGTAGTATCAACTGACATAGTAGCATTATGATATCACTGAACTGGTTTACATTATAAAAGCTCATTCGTACTATAAACAGGATTATTAAAATAGCATGGCTTTAAAGTCTGATAATTAGACAGAACTATGGACATTCGATTGTATCAAAATACTTTAAATGAAATTAAATATAATCAATTAATATAATCAAATAAATATAATCAATACTCTGCTAAACCAGCTGGTCACCATAGATGATTTATTTTTAACATTCATAAAAGCTTGTAGCTTTAATTAAATTTTTCCTATATGCAATTTTTTATATTCAGAAATATTATTGATTTATATGCAATCCTAAAACTGGATAGTAAATAAGAAACTGAAATAAAAATATTAAAAAGTTAAAGTAATTTACTTAGTATATTTAAATGTTCAGATGATTTTTTAAAAATTTTCACTTATGAATATTGAAGAATCTGAAAGAATTAGGTAGCCTGAGAATTTTTGTAACCACACCAGTATTCTATACAATTTCAAGTGATATGGTATTATTGCATTTTAGAAATACTGTTTTAAACAATAAAATTATGAATAATTATTGCTGAAAGTTATAATTACTTACGGCAATAGTCAATTAAATATTGCTGTTTTTTCATATTTATATTATTTCTTTATTTATAAAATTAAATTACTTTTTCAGATTTGCATACATCCTTTAGAATTTCTTCAATAAAGTATTTAGTTCGCCCATATGGATTTGTACAGGTAGAACCTACTGGATGACATTCATCGATAGGCAAGTATTCTGGGACACCATAAACTGTAGCTGAACTTGAAAATACCATCCTTTTTACATTAAATTCTTTCATCACCTAAAAAAAAAGTATATAGAATTACTTAAAAGTATTTTCATCAGGAAAATAAGCATATTTTTTTTCTATAATTTCCAAACCAAATCTTTTGAACAATAATATTATAATAAAATTAATAATAACTCTTTTCATGAAGGCTTTATTCGTAATGCATGTTGTTTACAACTATAGTTAATGCATATGTCCATTATACAACAAAGATTGCAATTCATTGCTTTCACAGTTTATTCTCGTCCTAACTTCAATCTGTTTGCAAAGTGTTTAGATAGTATTTAGTTCAAGTCAATTCCAAGATTTCGTATGATAAAAAAAAAAAAAAAAAGATTTTAAAAAATACAATTGTGGATTTAAAAAATTCATATTTAATCTGATTTGCTCAGAAAGAAGGGGTTTAACTTTATGCATATATTCATTAAGACATATGCAATAAATTTCTAAAACAAAATCAGTTTACTAATTTGAAAAGAAAATTCATGCTATATGCTCCTCAAAATGAAAAAAAAAAAAAAATGTCAGTCAAATTTAGTATGAACATTTAAAAAAGTCATCAAATAAGAATTCCAATACTATCATGACTTAAATACATATGAATAAGATCATGCACATTTCTAAAATCACAAAAATATTTTATTAGAAGTAAAAATTAATGATATTGCCTTTTTTTAAAAATAAAACAAATTCCAAAATATTTTAAATTTCATTCTTAACAATGTAATTATATATATGATATATCAAATAAGAACTATGAAAAATTCATCATAAGCTATTAATATATTGCATTTTGATAAAAAAAAATAACTAAATGAGTATTCATAATGACTACAGTAAAATAAATGGTGATAATACTGATTTATTTCCTTTCCAAATCCATAAAGAATCATACGTATAAAGAAATGTACTTTTAAATTAGTTAAACCTAAATTGTAAATTTGATTTCAAACAAAATCATTGGCACAAGTATTGCAATAGAAATATTATCACAGAACAATATAATTTGCTGAAAATACAAATAAAAAATATCTATTGAAAAACATATTTATTTCTTCCTTAGAAATTATTGAAAAAGCAAAAGGTTATTTAATAGGATTTACAGAAAAATAACAGTTTCGAGTGGAATCGACTTCCATCATATAGAAACTGAGACATTGAAAAACTATCACTCAACACAGAAGGAGGGGAAAGGGGGGGGGGAAAGAAAGAGAAAAAAAAAAGAATGTAGTATTAAATTTTTAAAAAACACATGATTGATTGAACAATAAAATGAATAATTTTATACAGACTGCTTGAAATATTAAAAATATTGTAGAATTATTACATAAAAGAAAAGAAAATCTAGATGATCATCAATTTTCTTCTAAGGTATAAAATTTCATATTTAAATGGCCATTTTAATATTTAATATTCCTGAATTATAATGGATTGGTTCTCACATAAAAGGTAGTTTCTAATAGATGTAAAACAGAATAAGTAGATGAAATTGATATAAAAGAAAGATAAAGGCTTTACTAAAATTAAAGATTTCACTAATATAAAATTTAAAAAATACCTCTAATAATGTTATAGTCCCACCCACATTATTTCTGTAATAGTCCAGTGGAACACGACAGCTTTCTCCAACAGCTTTCAATGCTGCAAAATGTACTACACATGAAAATGAATGCTGCAAAAAACAAGAAAAAAATTTAATAAAAAAATTTGATTAAAAATAACTTTTTTCTAACATAAATCTAAACTTCTGACCACATTTAGACTTTATTTTACTAAACAAAGAAATTTTTGAGATAATTAATACATTTTCCTCTAAGGTTCAAATGTTAGTAGCCAAGTGGAAACTATTTATATCCTATTGCTGAAAATTGCTATAGTTTGATTTATTTATCTACTTTTTGTTTGAAGTATATTAAAAGCAATGACAAGAAAGTTTAAGAATCTTGTAAAAGATTTCATGAATTTATTCAAGTTTTTAAAATAACATCAGTCGCATTTTTTTTCCCTTGTTGCATTTACAATCTATTTTTTTCTAATGCAAAAGAGTCAGGATGAAAAGGACACAGAGAATAGAAATGGTGATTTTATAATGAATCATTTGATATGAAGAGAAATAAAAAAAAATGCTGTGTACAAGATGAATAAAAAATGCTGCCAAAAGTAAAATGTTTTTATAAAAGAAAGGAGGATATTGTCTTAAATCCCAAGAATATAGATAAATATTATACAAAAAGGAGTAATAGTTCTTTTTAAAAATTATAAAAACAAGAAACATAGCACAATATTTCCGTCTGTAACATTATTTTTAAATACTACATAATTCAAAATGCAATGAAATAAAAGTATTTTTTATCTTTCATCTATTTTTCATGACTCAACAAAACATGTAATTAACATATGACCTTCATAAACACAAACCAAAACTCCATCTTCTTACATAAATGGGTTAAATATTACCTTGTCTAATATCAGAAAGAAAATTGTAAACCAAATATTAATATCTACAAAATTTAATAGATAAGAACTAGACTTTAATAGACAAGTGTTCATTCCAAAATAAGTATATCCTAAATTGGAAACATTTTTTTAAAAAAATTACTGCATTTTAAAGAAACATCAAAAAATTAATAAAATAAACTATTTTAAAACATTTGTTTTTAATTCATTCAAACACTAGAATTATTCATGAAAAACTGATTTAAATACTAAAATATTATTCAGATACATAATAAGATTACAAATAATTAAAAACAATCTTCACAATTTCTATAGGAGTGGAGGAACTATTTTTAGAAATTCTATTTGGAGGAATGGTAATTTCAAGCCACATACAATATTTAAAACATTCATGTCAAATAAAACAGTTTTAAAAATAAATTAGATGAAATATAATATTTTAAATGAAACAATTATATACATTAAAGTTTGATTTTGATATTTCAAAATGAAAACAAATAAAATTTACGAGATAATAAACCATATTAACTTGGAACGTACATTGTTTGTTCAAATCAACTTTATTACTTTTTCAAACATATTATTCAATGTTTTCTTTTAACTTTCTAAGATAAAAATATTCAAAACATACGCACCTTTTCAAAAATTTTCCTTAAATCATCTCTGTTTAAAAGGTCTATTTTATAAAAAGTTAGTGATTTTCCAGCTAATTTCTGCACTCTGTTTAGGCTTTCAGGCATACTACAGTCATCTCCTATGAAAATTCAAGTAATGTAATTAATTCCTTCCCATTATTTTCAACTAATAATTTACTTTTGACATTAAAAATCAGGTAGAATTAGCTGTCTTACAAAACCCAGAAAATGATTAGAAAAGACAATCTGCAAGCACATTCATGGGATTTTGATGAAAATTCAAAGATTTTTTTAAAAATCTGTTCTTGTTACATATTGTAGCTTTATGGGTGGATTAGAAGGGAGGAATTAAAGAAACAAATATGAGAAAAATTGAGGTTCTTTACCAATCAATAATCTATGAATTTAATTTAATTGCCATAATAGAGGATGTAACATCTATATAAAATATTCATTTTTTAATGATTTAAATATTTTATTTAGAAAAAATTACTTACTGTACTTAAAGTTTCATATTAATAAAAATGAAGAAAATAAAAAAAAGTTAATTTCTCTTTATTTTTGTTAAAAAAAAATCATATTTGTAGTCAAAATTCAATTCATATGGAAAAAGAAAAGCTTAAAAATATAAGGGCATCTTTTATTAAGAAAATGTTGAGCAATTATTAGTTAATCTGAAGTCAAAATAGGACCATAATTAGCATTGATCCAGGTATAAGGGGCCTCTCAGAGAAAAAAAGTGTCTAGTTTTAAGAAAAACCATAAAAGGTGGGCCCCATTGTTGCCTGTTGCTCCAGAGATCCTCAGTCTCTAAATCTTTAGATCAAAATGATCCAATATATATCTAAACATATATATGTGCTGAAGGATCAAGAAAAAGCACTGCTATATATGTATATAAACATTTTTCTTCTGGTAAAACAAAATATTTTTACATAAAATAAATATTCATTATTTTATTTTAAGACAATTGAAAAACTTTCAAATTGTTATTCTATATATGAATTTCTGGTGATATTAAAGTTAAAATTTTAATATCACCAGAAAATATTTGTGTCTTAATATCTTAAGACACAAAATAATATTTCATTAAAGGAATTGGAAAATTATCAGTTTACAAAATATTTTAAAAGGTCAATAGCACATGCTTATGCACACACACACTAAATATATTATTCAATTTAGGAACTGGACAACTAATTAGGATTTTTGTATTTTTGGAAATGAGAATATTTTTCTTCAGCAACATTATTTGAAAGCACCTTAAATAAATAAACTGATACTTTTACAATAAAATGAGAATCTGGAATAATATGAAAATTATTCTAGACAAAATGTACATTAAAGTTTGAATTATTGGATTATGAATACAGGAAATAAACAAGTACATATATTCAATATATAATATCAATAACAATTTTTGTATATTACGAATTAATCATATGTCACTTGCAAATTTTAAAATTAAGATATGCTATTGGTGAACTTATATATTAATTGGATGCCACTGGCAAATATTAAAAGAGCATCATAACATGCAATTGTTTTTGGTGATTAATCATTGGCATACAATTAGTACACCTAATTTTCTAGTAAAAGATGCTGAAAATTAATCTAAATCTTTACCTGGACTAGAATTAGAAAAATTATCTACAGCAACGACCTCATAGTCACTTTTGAGTAGCTCTAAGATTGAATGACTTCCTACATATCCAGCACCTCCAGTGACAAAAATACAACCATTGGAAGACATCTGTTGATAAAAGAAAAATTTATAAATAAAAAAATTGATTATTTATTATTTTTATGAAAAAGAAAGATTAACTAGCTTTTATTTCAATTTTTGAAATCAACATTATGCTAGAATGAATCATTAAAAAATCAAAGTCAATGAAAAAAATTTTAAAAAATGTTTATTCTTCAAAAAAAGTTTAAAAATTGAAAGATATAACAAGTATTGCATGATTATTTGATACATTCAATTAAACATAAATAATACATTTTGAAATTCCATACTTTATTTTTCTAGTATCATCTTTCATAAATTATTTTTAGGCTTTTACTTCAAAATTTTAATTTTAAAATTCACTTATTATAAATGAAGCGTCAAAAATATAATTATATATACATAACAATCAAAAACGATTTAGATTTATTATTTAAATCAGGTTTATAAAAGGAGACAAAAATTACACAAGATATATTTTTAACTAATAAAAAGAATAGTATATATAAGATACATGAATCTAATAAATATACCTTTTAACATAAAGAAAACATATCAAAATAAAAACAAATCATTTGGATATTGCGGAAATATAAAATTATTTTGAATTTAAAAGACAAAATACATATGAATTCAAATCGTTTAGACAAGAGATGCATGTTTAAAATGGTATCACCTATCAATTAAACATATAAAGAAGCTTCGTGTTAAATCAACTTACTTTTAATGATGAATATACTTCTAGTATAAAATAAGTACAGCAAAATATTAAACCACGTAGGCACTGTTTCTGAATTTAAGTACTAGGCTATCTAACCCACGTATACATTTTTACTGTTTGTTGATCTTAAAGATAGAATATCAAACGATAACAAAAAAGACCGGCAAATAGTTGCGTAATCTACATGGAAATGATATCTATGTTGCAATTCTAATTCATAATATGAAAAAACTGCCAAAGTAATATTTATTTACGAATTATCATTATCTTTCTGCTCCTAGATTGCATCTACATTCCATATTTCTGATTATCTATACACAAACCGTGATCTCGGACTTATTCAAAACCAAATCTAAACACATGTGTGATAACCGGAGATGACGTGCAGTCACATTTCCACCTTTACTATGAGCAGCTACGGCCACACACAGGAGACACTCACAACTGAATAAAGTAAAAGCTGCTGCTACTGCGCATGTCAAATGGTAAATTTTAGAAAAAACGAAATTTAGCGGGTGAAAATATTCTTTTTAAAATGTTAATATCGTTTTGTATTTCTTGATATCAGTGTTTATTATATACTAAGAGTAGTAATAATTCAGCCTGTGTATTCAAGTACCTGTAATAACTATTCAATTGAAAATGCCATCTTACTTATTGCAACTTAACAGTTAGCCGAAAATTATTTTTCGTTAGGAAGTTTGAACGTGTCAAGGATTAAAATGTTAGCCAGATGTCCTACACATGTGGATAATGTAGCTGTAGTAGTTATCGCGAAAAGATTATTCAGTTTATTTTTTTTACAACTGTTTTTGTTTGTTTGTTTATTTGTTTTCAACAGAAGAGATACGAAATAGTGACCATCTGTAATTCATGCTTTTCGATTAAAAGAAAATGAATTTTGACTTCTTAATTTAGTTATTCATTTTCATATTTATTTACTATTATTATTAATAATATATTTAAAGTCTGTAGATATTTAGTTAACATTTATTAGTCCTAAAATTCATCGAAAAGAGGATATTTATTAATTTACGTATATTTCATGCCATTTATTGTTTTGATAAATACTTACATTAAATAATTTTTGTGTGAATTTGATAATACTAACTGGAAAATGCTGCTGCTCTAGTTACATAGATATAAATTGGAATTATATAAACTAAGACAGTTATGTCCATTTTTTGATAACTTCTGATCTTTTTATTAAGTGTAATGGAAATAATAATATTCTATTTTAATTATTAAAAAAAATTTCGTTTTTAGGGAAATATGTAATAATGATAATTATTAAATATTAATTAATGGCTATCAATATATTAAAAGCATTAATTTAATCATTTTGTTTTTCTTTATACATAACTGTATTGAATGAATCAGTTAAATTTGAATATACTTATCGGATTATCTATAT
>JAPMOR010097217.1:509452-546959 GCA_026543865.1 Argiope aurantia | reverse complement strand
GAGCATTCTCATTATATTTAAATTACTATTACTGCCCCATTTCGTATCAAAAAATTCCTTTGATTATTACTTCAATTATATGGTCTTATTTTAATGATAATTTAAGATTTTGCTCTTGGAAAAGAAATAGAAGGAATTATAAATCCTAATATAAATAATTATCATTTTCATATATAAACTTAATTCACAATAGAGATTTTTTTTAATTATGACAGCATTGAAATCTAAGACAATTAATGATGACGATAAGTCAAAGTTTATTTATCGAACTATCAAAGTTTTAATTGATAGAACCTAATTCAGAAATTTCGAAAAAATTAAATGGTAATGATAATTCGAATGTACCACCCAATTTGCCAGAAAACATAGAGGACTGAAATTCCAATTACAACTGTTCTTTTTCAGAAGCTTGCAACCGCAAATCTAATATAAATTATTCTTTACTTTTGGAAACTGCCGAAAATGGCTAATCCAAGATTAAATTATGTAGAATTTTCGAAAATAAGATTCATGATTTATTCGATGAATAAAATTCACAAACAGTAGAAAGCTCATAGCTGTCTCCTACGAAACTTTTTTTTTTTTACTTTTTGTACACAAAGAAAAATCATCGCAATCATTAAAAATTTCGGACATGGGATTATGATGATTCTTAATATTTAGGTTTACGGATATACGGATTTCATATCAAATATATAGATTACTAGCCGCCTTTGGCGACCAGCCGGTTCGCCAGTATTACCACTCGCTACAGTTTTCAATTAAATATTTTAAGTAACTGGTCTCTTAAAGGATTCTCAAAAAAAACCCTTTTTAATCTTCAAATTTTGATAGCCATACCAAACTTATACTGTTTAGATCGTTACGTTCAATTTACTATATATATTTTGCTAATTTGTTGTCATTTCCGTCAAAACTTCGACTTTAATTAAAAATGTAAATGATGAAATTGCAATTAATATTAAATTTTTTAATAAAACCAAGCGTTTTATTTTATTTATCATCATTATTGTTATTTATTAATTAGTATTATTATTGAATGTGAGTACAGACAGAATCGCTCGGTTTTTAAGTCTTATGTTAACTACAAAATATTTTTCATAATTTATGTAATATCTCAAACAATAATTCAACAAAAATTTCTGAGATTCAACATAAAATTCAGTTTTTAGTTTTGCTTTCAAAAGGATTGAAATGAAATCAATAATAATATTTTGTTCCGGCCTATAAATATATTTCAAAAATTATGAAGTCTAAATTTAATGCAGTAAGGTATCATATTCTGAGAAATATTCTGGACACACCAAATTTTAAATAAATGAATGAATGTTTCTATTTCCCACGATCAACTAAGACTTATTTATGAAGTTTTAAATGTTAAAAATTTAGAAAAACTCAACATTTTCATAATCTTAGGCCAATTAATCTTGAGAAACCTGCGTGCTGATTGGCGTATTTTCTTTGAAGCGATCGATGGAAAATCTAAAATTATCCTTTTCTTATTGAATAGTGATATTCAAATTTTCATAAATCAATCAGTTTAAGTGATTGGAAATTAACTCTTAAATGTCAGTGATTTAGTTGATTGGAAATTAACTCTATGATCACTATAAAATCTGTGCTTTCTCTTGTGGTGTATGCATTCTCCTTAATATCCGTTCTAATAAAACATCACATACAAAAGTACTACATAGAACAAACACATCAAAAGTAAACATAACATTTCAATAGTTGCCAAAAACAAAAGAGAGAAAAATGCAATTAATAAGCAGACGATATTTAGAAAAGTACAGATATTTAAACTGGAAAATGAAATTATCTGAAATTAAAAACACGCGCAGACGATATTTACAAAAGTAAAAATATTCAAACCTGAAAAGGAAAATATATGAGTTATTCCATCAATAAATGCCATAAGTTTGTTTATATCTTCTTTATTTTATGAGTCGTTAAACATCAAAATGGGTCCGGGACTAAATAAACACCCTGTATAGAGAGTGTAAAAGATCTTAAAATAATTTTTCTTGAATTTATTTTTTAGAAAAAATAATATTTCATATTTGTTTCATTTCCTACAGACACGTGCCGAAAATTATATTTTTGCAGATTTCATTTCCAAGAAGATTTAATTTATTTTTAATTGGGGCTTTAATCAATGTGATGGCAACACTTTGAAAAAAGCTAATTTTTTCCCATGAATGCGAAACGTGCTTAATCTTAATTTTTATTTTTTACGAAAAAAATTATTGAAAAACATAGTTAAAATATTTATTTAAAAATTCATTAAAAATAGAAATTTAATTTTAAGATTAAAACATAAGTTTCATTTAAAAGATAAATTTTTGACCTTTAACTTCATGTAAAAATCTTTTTTGTGCGGTAATATTTTCGGAAGTTATAGCAGAAACACGTCAAAATGTCGCTTAATTTTTAAAATAAATAAAATTCTAGTTAAAAATTGGAAAAAATAACCCCCAGGTGCACATTCCCGGCCTCCAAGGTATACTCGTGCCAAATTTTGTAGCTGTAGGTTGAATGGTCTGACCTGTAGAGCGCCAACACACACACACACACACACATTGAGCTTTATTATAAGTATAGATTAATCAAATTTTAAATGAAGCGCATTCATAGGGAGTCTATCTGCCCAACTGTCCGAGTAGAAGTGAACACGATAACACAAAACGTAAAAAGTCAAATGGTTAATATTTGGTACATAGGTTAAGTATCCGAATTTTAGATCTATATCAAATTGTAGACCAAATACGCCAAAGGGTTTACCACTTTTTTGGTTTGAATATTAACAGGCATGTAAAAAATGCAATAACTCATATACATGAAATTTCGTGTGATCTTTTTACTAAAATTGTATCTCGGGGTCAAATTTTGTTTCCAGTCAGTTGAAGTTCAGCTCAGTTCAGTTATATTAACGCCATGTTTTAAAGCAAAAATTGGGTTATTTCGGGACGAACCTCGTAATTTTGAATCGCGGTCAGATGACGAGGATGACGCTGACACCACTTCCGGTCCAAACTTTCCAAACCAGTGGGAGTACGTTTGGCCCCGACGGATTTAACTTGCACCAGACCTGCTTACGCGCCGATCCTTCGGTGGAATCGGGTCTCAATCCTGAAACCCAACGTTTTCGAAGCGGACACCTTACTACCAGGCCACAATCGCCGACTTCATTCAGTTGAAAAAAATGCTTTTAAGATGCTTATCGGGTTTTCTTCATTATACTAAGAAGCATAAAACGCTCACATGTGAGGCTCTGAATATAAAAATCTGAGCACTCGTATCGTTCATGTCCTTGCCTGGGATCTAAAATGTTATGCGGAAGTAGAGGTATAACAATTTTGTTAGAGGGTATGTGAGAAAATTTCGGAAAGACCACTCCAGCTGGTTACATTTTGTAGACATTATGTACAGCTGTATTCGGACAGCCATCCAAACAAACATCTTATGAATGTTTTTTTATTATTATTATTTTGGTAAGAATACACAGATTTGATTCAGGGCTACATACCAGATTTCATCCATTTAGCTCAAAGCGTTTTTGAGTTATGTTCGCAGACAGATAGACAATTTCACAAACATTTCTGAAATCGGGGAAGTGTGAAACGTGGAGATTCATCAAAATCTCGAATTCGAATTTCTTGATGTCTACGCATAAGACAAATAAATAAATAACTTCTTTTTCTTACGACCTAAATATTTAATAACGGGATCTGACATTTATTGGCAAGAATTTATCGAAACTTATTTTTAAAAAATCGTCTGAAATTCTTATATCTCATCCATTAACTTGCCAGAGCCAGACAATATAAGAAAAAGAATTGCAGTTCAGATTTTTTTTCTCATTTGTTTGAAAACTCTCTGGATAAAATATTCAATAAATTAAAAAAAATCAAATGTAATATCAAAACATTTTAGAATGCTAGTTCTTCTCAAAATTTATACTATTCCAGAAAAGCCGAAAATTAATTATTTTATTTATTTATTTTTCAGTATTATTGTTCAGAAAAATAAAAATAAGAATTTAGATTTCTGGTAAGCAAATTGCTTAAATCATTCGATTTTTTTCTATTTTTTGCAATTTTTTGAAGATAGAAAAAAAGATTTAATAATAATTTGACGCTATCACAGAAATAAATGCTTGGGTTGAGATTACGACTATATTTTAGAATTATAATATATATTTTAAATTGTAATTAATTGGTGACTTCAAAATTAATTTTGTCAATACCACCAATTATTCAATACCAATTTATTTAAAGAATAAATCTTTTATTTCAAATTTTAACTATTTATAGATTTTCAAATGAGTACGTGGAGAGAAATCAACAGATAATACTCCAATTATGGGCGTGACATGAAACTTCTTATAAATCTATAATTTCAGAATAATGATTACAAGCAAAATTTCATTCATTTAGCTTATTTGTGCTTGAATTATTATGTTCAGTTATACATTGACCAGATAGAAAATCTTTTTTCAAAGGATTTAGCCCAAAAAAGGTGGATTAGAATTTACAATTTTAATGCAACAATTACGTATCAAAGCTTCTATTCTAAGCTTTAAGTATTTTTGAGTTCATTCGTTCACTACATGTTAAAAAGCTTGAGGCCCATCGAAGAACTTATGTAGTGAAAAGTTCTTCGATGGGCCTCAAGCTTTTTAACAAATTTGCCATTCTGATACAAAGATCGTATATAAAATTTGTTTCTTTTTAGATAATTGTAATTTTGACAAATCTATTTCGCTTACAATCGAGTAAAAAGATAGGGATACAGTGATCTAATAAACAAATTTGGTTAAAAGGTTTATAAATGTCTTCAGTTCGAATGATAAAGCCAGATACCAAATTTGCTTTTTCTAGCAGCCTCTTTTTGAGTTATGCGCACGTGCACTTGTATAAGCAGACGAATATTGAAAAATCTTATTCTTATTTATTCAAAATTGTATAAAAACCTTTAACTTTGGTGTTGTGATTAAGCATCATATTTCATCCATCTAGCGTGCTATCCGTGGCAGCTTGTCAGCCTGAAATGAGTAGTACTGTAAAAAATAATTATTAAAAAATTTCATTTTTTTAAAACTATTTTATTTATAAGTAGTATAAAATTTTTAATTTTAAAATTACGTATGAATTATTTTTTACTTTTCACACACACACACATATACATATATATAATGATATTTTAAACTCATAATTTAAACCAAATTAATTTCCAAAGCTTTATCTTAATTTAGTCCATAGTAATTTCATTCTCTTATTTCCCGATCCAATTGCACTTTCTCTATTTAGTTAATTCAAGAGAAGCTTTATAAAATTGCTGAATCGGCTAAACACCGACACTTTCACAAGCTCTGCGTGAAGGGATAGAAAAATGTCCAGTAAGCACATTCTTTTTAAAAGATCCCTGTGTTTCCCTTACTTGTGATTGACATGCGTCAGAAATCCCTATCAGAATCTTGATAATATATTAGCACTATGAAAAAATATTTTCCCTATCAATATCTCATGTTATATAAGACGAGGGATAATTTATTTCGCCCTTCTTCCCCACTTCTGCTCTTGTAACGCACTGTGGCGAACGTGCCTTGACCACGCTTTCGTGTAAATAAATCATGCCTGCCTCCCAGGAAAGAATAAAACGAATTTGAAAATGCAAAGTCTCTTCACTGCTTGTCGAAATTGTATTCTGCTTCAAACAAAATAATCCTTACATATTGCTTAGTCGTCAAGGATAGTTTCCTGTTCAAAATTTTCAACAGAATAAAAATTAAATCTGCGGGTGAGGCTTCATCATTGCATTGCGCCTCCGTAGCTCGCCGTGCTCCAAAGATGATTACGTGCTGGCTCGGCCGCGCTGTCTCTCGCTACGCTGAAGTTCTAGGACATCGATGGTTTTCTCCTACGGCCACGTCGTTCCACGCAGCCGATGCAATATCCTCTGTCGTCCGTATTCCAAGGTCCGGTCCAGTTCTCGTTGAATTACCCGGCTGCTCATCACTATTCCTTCAGTAACCTGTGATCTCATCTAACATTCCTGTTCTGCTGTTCAATACCCTTGTGTTTGTGCTACTTATCTTCAAGAAGTTCCTAGTGTGCCATGATTCAACCAGTTTCTCAAAATATTACTTGTGTTTTATATTATTACTACTATATAATAATCGCCTACTTTACTCACAGTGATCTCCAGTGCCAAATTGAATCAACCAGATTTCCAAAATATTATGATAATGTAAAACAAACCAAGATTGTTTTACATTATCACCAAAATATACCGATCACCTTCCGTTTACTCTCCAGTAGTCTACAGTGTTAGTCTAGTGTTCAAAATTGTCTTTTGTGATTAATTAAAAAAGTGATCAGTGTTAAAAAAAGCATCCATCAACTGACTCAACGAGTGAAAGTCAAGATTTATATTCTGTAGTTTTGATTTTATTTTAAATTGAATTTCCCAATTACAATACAATTGCAAATGCTATTTTCATATTATTATTCAAAATATTATGATTGTTTTAATTTTTTTTCCTATCTATTATTTAACATTTATTCATAATATTATAATTTGTTGAATTTGAAATTTATTTACATGCTATTAAAATCAAGAAAAATGATTTCCCCAAATAAATTTAATTTAACTAAATTGATCTAACTCCAAGGTTTTAAAATTAAAGAATAAATAAATATAATGACGAATGATATCAGAGAAATTTAATGAATATCTCAGAGGAAATGTATTACACTTCTGATTGTAATTAAACTATACTCTGGTATTTACTGCGTGAGATTGCTTTTTGTTTTAATATGCATACAGACCTTGTGAATGAAAAAAAGTTAAATATCAAGATTCTTATATACTTAATAATTAATGGCACGTGATAATTAGATTAATTTAGTAAATACCTCAGAGGAAATTTCTACACCTCTGACAGTTATTAAGCTACCCTCTATTATCACTGTGTCCAAATACTTGTGTTTTTACAAAATACAAATGTTGTTGTTTTTTTCTCCTTCAACTACCAAATATTTTTTATATTATATATTTTATTTCCCAAACACTTAATCGTAAGAGTATTTTGAATCTTATGTTGTTACATTCATTCACAAGTGTTTTGTTTGAAATCTTTGAATTTTGCATTTATTACTTTTATGTCCAAGTTTTTCATATGATATTTTTGAATTTTTATTATTTTCATTTCCCAATTTTTATTTGAAGTTTTTGAATCTTATGTTTTTTATTTACAGTTCAAATACTTTATTTAAAATCATAATTATATTGATATTTCATTTGGGTGAAAATCATAACAATATTGATATTAGATTTAATAATTTAATATTTCATTTCTAATTTAATAATCTTATTGAGTCAGATTTTATAGCATTTAAGAAAAATATAGGGAAATACATCATTGACTGTTCTCATCAAATTAAGTTCATTAATTCAGTTTTTACAGAAAAATATTCAAAATTGTGCATAATATATCATTTAATTTTTAATATTTTGTTATTATTATTGATGATTATTTAAGCTTATATATTATTTTCACAAATATAATTCTTTTTATGTTTCTAATATAAAATGATAAATGGGATTTCTGTATTAATGTTTGTATGATGTGAAGGTAAGGGAAATCTAGGCATCACTATTAATATGCTTTTAAACTTGGGTATCACTTTCAATATATTTTTAAACATTAACCTCTTACTTGGTCACCACTGTAGGGTATGGGTGTGGTTCAGGGGCCCCGACGCACTTCCACGTCTTGCGGTGGGGGGGGGATTGTAAAGATATTTTAAACTCTGATTTCATTTCTAATTAATTTAGCCCGTATCAAAGTCCTTCTAAAATATTCTCTCATTTCCTGATCCGATTCCACTTTTTCTACTTAATTAATTCAAGAGAAGCTTTGTAAAATTGCTGAGCCGGCTAAAAACCGACAGTTTCACAAGCTCCGTGTAAAGAGTTAGAAAAATGTCCAATAAGCACATTTTTTTTTAAAAAAAAGATTCCTGTTTCCCTTGCTTGTGACTGACATGCGTCAGAAATCCCTATAAGAATTTTAATAATATATCAGCACTGTAAAAAAATATTTTCTCTATCAATATCTCACGTTATATAAGACGAGGAATAATTTGTTTCTCTCTCTTCCCCACTTCTGCTTTTATGCCGCACTGTGGCGGACGTGCTTTGTCCGCGCCTACTTGTAAATATATTATGCCTTCCCGGGATAGATTAAAACAAATTTAAAATCGAAATCTCTTCACTGTTTGTTGCACCTGCATTCTGCTTCACATAAAATAATGCTTACATATATTTCATTTTATGCGGTCTTGCAGATTTAATAAAAAAAAAAATCATGCATAGAAATAGATAGATTTTATAAAATGTATTTTAGAAAGATCTGTGGAAAAAGAAAATCGTCTGCATTTCACTAGAAATTAAAAAACATTTTAACAAATATTCGAAACGGATAAATTACAGTTAAATGAAAGAAAACAAATCATCTGTGGATTAATTTGTTAGAAGGCCGTTTTGAAAAGTTATGATAAATTTAACAATAAATTACTTGCATGTATTTATTTATTTTAATTTTTGCAAATAAAAATGGCAGTCTGAATATAAAAACTAAAGAATACGTGACGGTGCCGCGAATATGCCCTAAGCAGGCAAAAAAAGGTTTTAATACAAATATTATTATACATTTTGTATTTTTATAATATGTAACAAATTTCATTTCTATTTTGGTATACGGTTCCTAGGTGACGCGTTCAAATTTAAATTAAATATAGCTCACTCAATTTTAAAAATACGAGTATGTGGGATTTTTTTGTAATTAAGTTGATATATAAAAAGTGAAAGTTTTCTAATTGGCTAAATTTGTCTAGATAGATGGCATAAAAATTCAAAAAGTGTAACTTTTGGAAATTTTACGGGAAATTTTTTTATTAACATAGTCATATTTTATACCTTATTTTGAACCACTTTGCAATTTATATTGTCCATTTATCTTTAAAAGGTAGAGAAATAAACCACGCTTCACTCTTTTTGGATCACCCTGTATTTAATATGCTAACGTGGCACAGAAATCGTTCTTATTATTGAATGGCAGCAGTTAAGCGTAAACAAATTACTATAAGAAGACTTCTTCATTAAACTATTTTTTGGCTGCTGTTAATTCAACGTTTCAGTAATTAATGAAGTGGCAAAATATTATTAGAAATGATCTGGATAGGGCTCACTAAATACTCCATTCATCCAGTGTATGAAAGTTGTTGTATAAGGAAGATTTCAAGAACATATATAAGAAATCAAAGAATGGGCATCAAAATCTTATCCAGAGCGAAAATAGACTTAAACATTGCCAGATAGATAATCACTATGACTTATCTATAGAAATGAAAGACCATAAAAGTGGTTTTTGCATTATATCAAAACTCAAAAAATAATATATTTAATGATATTGATTTTATTTTTCTGTACATTATTTTTTTACTTTTAGTAAATTTTTAAATATAACACATAATTTACAACAGTTAATTTTTAATTTTATAAAATTCAGACTCATCTATTAAAACATTCAAACAAATGCTTTTGACAATGTTAAAATAAAGATTTAAACGAAAAAACTTAAATAAAAAATGAAAATAAAACTTTTAAAAACAGTTGACTGATCAAAACCAATTCTAAGGACACGACTGTCTAGTAATCTTTCCATTTTGGATTAAATAAGTGTATTTCTAAGTTTAGTTTATGATATCTATTTATTGAGTAAATAAACTATGATCAACTTATCTTACATGTATAAACTCAATTCCGCATTCATTTAATAAGCACGTTATCGAAAGTTTCGTTTTTTAGTATCATATATTCTCAAGAATTTCCTTAATAGTGGCAGCTTAACAGATCTTGAAAGAAGAGTCAAAACATGTAATTAGTGTATATCAAGTCCGACCGGGTTACTAAATATACAAAGAGGACAATTGTCTGAGGTTTCCACGAGCTTAGAAAACCCCGAGTCCTCGAAATTTTGGAGGTATTTTGAAAATTATTTAATGTTATATTTCGATTTAATTATAAAAGAGTACCGTCGAACTTATTCAAATTAAAATTATGCATTATTTAAATTGATTTTGGAACATTATTCTAGAACCATTTCTACTGAAAAATTACTGTTTGCAAGTTTTATAGTGTTACGAATTTGTAATGTCCCAGCATAGTTGGTTCCTTCATCGGAAAAATCGTTTTATGATTAGCTCTATTGGATGCTGATCGGATGCCGGATCAATGCCTGGCGACAAAATGGATGATATTAGAATCTTCGAGAATTTTGGCGATATAACCATTAGGAATTGAGATATGCGTGATTATTCAAGAACCTTCTCTTCCCTGTTCCAGAAACTATAAAAGACTGCAATTCCAAGCCGAAGACAGTCGTGTAGCATAAAGGTAGATAAAGGTAGCATAGCGAGTCAACGGCAAATTAGTTGGATCAGTCCAGCAAAGCGTACGCGTTGAGTGGGGTTCAAGCGTTTGGTGAATTGAGCTGTGCCCCGAATCTTGGAGTTTCTTAAAGAAGCAGCATCGAGTCGTGTGTGGAGTAGCCAGTCGTATAGCAGAGAGTCGGCAGTTGTATGCAACTAAAGCGAATAGTGGAGAATAGCTACGTAGATTAGATTCTTCTGCTGAATTCTGTATGAAAACTGTGTACTGTGGTTACTGTTTACTACCGATTACTACTTGTGGGCTGCTGTTTGGTCTGTGCGCTGCTTGTATTACTTGTGTACTTCTCGGCTGTGAATTTGTCGTCTGTGAATTCGTGTCAAAGTGTTAATAAATGTCGTTATTTGCTACTGAGTAGTTCTGTTGACGGTATTACATCATACACTCACTACACAGCGAACCGTCGTCGATTTTAATGAAATTATTTTGTCCGCAACAGTATTATGTTATTTTATAATTCTAAAAAGTATGATGTTTTATAATTTTTAAATCTGTAGGATTAGAATGCGCGAAATTACATGTTATTAGATATCAGCTTTTTTTCTTACATAATATCGCTCTTTATTTATAAAAAATATTGTCGGAATTTCATCTTTATATGGAACTTTTTTAGAGCCCCATTATACATCTTTGTTTATAAATGAAACCTTCAATTAAATTTTGTTATTTAGTAAATTTTAAAATTAGGATGTTTTTTAAAATTATTTTAAATAACATAAAAATAAGTCAAAGTTCTCAAAATAGTTGTTGTTTTTACTGTTTTGCTTTTAAAATTTGAAATTAAACAACATTTCTATTTTTAAACAATCTAATTATTTAAACATATTTTAAAAAATCAGAGAAATAAAAGAAAAAGAGGAATCATAAACTGGATGAAATGGGATGGTAAAGAGTTGAAATTCGCTATGAATATATAAAGAAATCTTATAAAAGATTTGACTTTTTCAAAGTAGAGGAAAATTTTTGAAGATATGCAAAAAGCATTAGAACAAACCAATGAGAATGAGCGAGGGTTAAATGCAAGATTGTAACTGAGATCTAATTGGGATTGCAATCACAGATTGCCGCAAATACATCAAAAATAAAAATTGCGTTATAGCTGTCAGATTAAAATAAAAATAAAGGAAAGAAAATTGTAATTTGATCTCGCAAATTTCAGGTTATCATGGGAGTGTCACATAGTATCAATCCGACAGAAAAACATCATGTTCTCACATGATCATGTTTCGCAATTACACCATTTAGAAAAGCGATGGTTTTTGGCCATCTCAAAATCAATCGAGTTCTAAAATTTTTTTGTCCCGAGGCCAGAATTTAGTTTCGTGAAAAACCAGTTTAAAACGCTTTTAAATAATCACGTGACAATCAGAATACGCGTGTTTCGATAATTAGAAAACGATGGTTTTTTCCGTCTCAAAATCGTTTGAGGTCCCAGACTTTTTTTGCCAGCTAAAGAAATGAAAATTTAAAAAACCTTATATGTATAACTTTGGATACCTCACCTTGCTGCTTCGCATTCATTCCCATTTTCTCCTCTGCGCTTTTTCGGGCGATAACGACTTAAGACCCTGCCCTTTATTAGTCAGACAGGAGAATCGGGTACATGGCGGACATTCGTGCTAAGTTGCAACTTTTGTTGTTGTTGTTTCTTATGGCACTTGCCACGGACAAGCCCGCTGTTCGAAGACAGTCGATTTAAGCCTTATGGTAAGAGTCCAGCTTTTTTCCATTATAAATATGTCAGAATTTTTACTATCAGCCAGCGCTCATATACACTCATATTAGTTTTCCAATTAAGCAGTTACCAGATGATGCGAAATTTCAAAACGCAGCAGTCGTTCATTATTAAAAAGGTGATATTCAGTATCGGTAGTCCGCTTTGTTAGGAATCAAGGGGAATGTACACAATATGTCTCATTTCGAGTCGACGTTCGTAGTACAGTGAAGTGGACTGAATAAACATTTGGGCCTGTGCTCTTTGAATGAGTGGGTCCAAAAGTTGGATAAAGTCTGTAATTTTGGTAACAAATTTCATTTGTTTGTCCTTTTTCAGAGCAATTGCGTTCACAAACCGGCAAATACACAACTGACAATTTGATGGATTTCATCAAAAATTGGATCTATGTTTATGAATTCTGCAGATAAAATCGTATGAAAATTTCATCTATCTAGCTCGTTGCGCTTTTGAGTTATTAGATTCACAGAACGATGAGCATAATTCCAAAAATGAATTCGAGAAGCTCAAAAATATGGACATTAATCAATCTTAAGTCGTTTTAAGAATAAGTATAGTAATTATCAAAAAATTCGAACTCGAGATTTTGACGAATCTATACTTCAAACCTCCCCCCGAAGCATATGAATTCATTTTTGGAATTATGTCTATTGCTCTGTCTGTATGTAAACAAGCTAACTCAAAAACGCTTTCAGCTAAACGGATGAAATTTGGCACATTGGCTTTGCATCAAATTTGTAGATTTCTATCAAATTTTGAATGAAACCTATTTGACCGTCTAAGAGCAAGATGAATAAAATTTTGTACACAGACATATAATCTAAAATGTAGATTCGTATGAAACTTGGACCCAAATACGAAAAGGGGTTGATCAACTGTCAGCCTGTACTTTCACATGCATATAAATATACATAACTCAAAAAATGCGAAGATTAAAATAAATGACATTTGGTATGTGATTACGTTGTAGCTATATATCAAATTTTGATTTCATTGGTATCCAAAATGGTATCCAAAATAAATATTCGATTTTCTGGTACTTATGTATTAACCGTACGACAATAATTAATAATCAAAAGAAAATTGCCAAAGGTGGCACGCTAGATTAATGCCTAATATTGATATTTCATAACTATTGTTTACCAATGCCATGCAATTAACACACTTATTTGTTTCTTTACTATAATACGAAGCCCGCAATACTTATGCGCAAAAAAACTTAAAATAAAAATCGGAGCACTGGCAATTAACATAAAATTAACCATAGTAATTTTATACGGGGGGTAGGGGAGGGAGGAACAAACCATATAGTACAGAATATGGAAGAAAGTTTTTGGGGAACTATTCTCACTGATTCACCATTATAATACTTTGTTTATGAGAAAGTGAAAAGCCATATTGAAGATATTATTTATATTCCTTATGTAATTTTTATTGGCATAAAATTTAAAATTGTTGAAAAAGATCTATTGAAACTACAAAAAAATTGGTCAAGCGAGCACAATAAGATAAAAGGAATTGAAACATGGTAATGACTATTTTTGTAGTCGACTTGTAGTAAATCCTTGAACCTTTATAAAAATATACAACGACGTACCCAACGAACATCTACATGATATAAAAATTCGCCATAATCATTTTCGTTTTCTTCTAATTGGGCTCGAAAGATTGTTCTCTGAAGACTTCTCCCTTGAATTAAGTTCGCAATTTTCATGCAGATAACCCATAACATGATGCATATTTAGAATTTTATAACAGAGGACATGGTGAATAATGCAATGGTCAGAAAGGAAATGCTCTAAGACATTGTCTCTGATAATTAAAGACAGTAGCATCGATTGTGAAAACCCTATTCTCCAGTCTACCTGGCGTCGGTGTGCGTAAATATATTTCTTTTAGCATACGCGTGTGTTAGGTCTTAATAAATGCGCTCACTCCAAAATTTCTTGGTGTCCACCGATCTATTGCGATCGACTTAATGCCCACCCCTGATGTTATAGGATTAGTTCCTGATATTAAAAAGGCATTTCTTCAAATTTCTATTGCAACGGAAGAGCAAGATGTTCTGAGATTCCTATGGTGGAAAGATTGAGAATCGGGAAAATTTGAGATGTTGTGGCATCATAGACATGTTCGGTTTTACTTGTAGCCCTTTCCTCTACCTCTAGTTATAAACTACCATTTAGAAGGTAAAAAAGAGCTCTTTCCAGAAACAGATAATTGTGCGACCTCCTGCGCATTACAGAAGATCTTTCTTGATTTGTCCAAGAAGCAAAAGAATTGCTTGCTATGGCTTGTTCTGATTTTTAAGGCTGGAACCAAGGTAGAATATACCCACTAATCCAGTCTTAATTCTTGAACTGTTACAGGACAAAAAGACAATGCCTTTTTCTATGGTCTACAAAATGTGGGTTTTAATTTTGATGTTTATAATAGAAAAAGAATCTTGTTTACATTTAAAAATGAAGATTCGCGGTTTTATGAGACGTAAATACTACAGATAATTAGTAATATAGAAGGAAAAAAGTACTAATGCACAGTAAAATATTTCATAGCAATTTTTATTTAATGTAAGGGGCATAAACATTATATTATGTAGAATTAAAAAAATCTGTTTTTAAAATTTGGTAATTACTTTTTTACAAAATAATAATCTTTTTTATATTAAGATGCTTCTTTTTTATATGTTATTAAATTTTTTTCTGCAATAATTTAATTTTCAGTTTTCTGCTTCTTGGTCACAATATTTAATGATATTATGTAAAATTTTCTTCGTACCATTCCTGAAAGCTTTTTTTCTACTTGAACCAGCCATATTTATACGAAATTTTGAGTTAAAATAAAATGCGATCAGAAATGACACAACACTCACATACACGTGAAAAAAAATCGAACTAAAAAGTATCTAATGGGGGAAATCCAAAGTCAAAGGTGAATACTGGAAATGCGCTCATCGTTCCGCGTCTTCGTCGAAATGTGGTAGTCTCAGAATTCGTTACTAAATCTTAATATGAAAATAAACGGAATCAGATTAACATGCTCGTTATTTTATCTTATGAAATCAAATCATAAAAGTATTTTAAATGCAGAAACGATTGAATGAAATGAAATTCAGATAGAATGGCAATAATTGTCTTCATGCCGAAAATACTTTTAAATACAGTTACAGATTCATTAATTATAGGAAATTCACAACCCTATATAAATAGCAATATAATTGATTAAAAAAAAGCTGTAAAAATAATTAAAAGCCCCTTGAAAAAAATAAATAAAGTCTGAAATTTTATCTTTTGTACTGAAAGATCAACACTATTTCATTTTTCTTCAGCATTCGCTGTAATGAAATAATATGCAAAATGAACAAACATTTCTAATTCCGAAAAATACAGCTTATGATGGATTCGCCGAAGCCATAAGGATATGAGTTGTGATTGCAAAGTGTGCTTAGTCTAGATCCGGATCCATACATCCTGGTCTGAGAAATGAACGGCTTAACAGCATTAAGGTACTTTAAATAGCGAATGATTCACATGACGTAATTTTTATGTAGGTGAAATGCCATCTAATTATAAAACCTCATAACATGAATTCTGTCATTTTCTATTCCTTAAATGTGTAAGTATTCGCTATAAACGCTAAAACACTACCAGTTTTACCATATATTTGCGCTATCGCTAGCTCATTATTTGGCGATTTTACTTGCGAAAAAAGTGTGTGCTGAATGTAAACTTGGGGTATTTGGATTTGAAAAGTCGTATGCAGCAATGGAAGAAGTGCACACTTGTGAAATCTGTGGTTCTACATTTCCGTACTTATATCGATTGAAATGTCATTTATTCACATTTCACAGAGATCCAAAACCTTATAAATGCGAAATATGTGGCCAAAAATTTGTTAAAAAGGGTAATTTAGTAGCGCATGCATTTCTTCATACAAATGAAAAACCTCACGTATGTGAAGTGTGCGGCAAAACATTTTCTCAAAAAAGTGGTTTAAAGAATCATATGTTTACACACACAAAAGAGAAACCTTACGAGTGTGGAATGTGTGGCAAAACATTTTCTCACAAGGGTTTCAAGAGTCATATGTTTACACATACAAAAGAGAAACCTCATACATGTGAATTGTGTGGCAAAACATTTTCTTACAAAAATGGTTTAAAATCTCATTTACTTTTACATACTAAAGAAAAGCCTTTTCAGTGTGAAATATGTCAGAAAGCATTTACTCGAAAGTTAACTTTAGAAGAACATTTACCAAAACATACAGAGGAAGAACTTCATAAATATTATAAAGACATTTCTAGTACGATATTGCTTGCTGCAAAAAAAATCTTTGTATGCAATGTATGTGGTAAAAACTTTTCAAAAAATTACAATTTAATACGTCATAAATTAATACATGAAAAAGAAAAGCCTTATCAATGTGAAGTTTGTGGTGAAGGATTTTTCAAGCAAGCTAATTTAAATTCTCATTTAATTTTACATACAAAAAGGAATTCTCACACATGTGATATATGTGGCAAAATGTTTTCTTGCATGAGTCGTTTAAAATCTCATTTACTGTTACATACAGGACAGAAACCTTATAAATGCGAAATTTGCCTGAAAGCATTTTCTTGTAAGAGTAATTTAAATGCACACTTGCTAACACATACAAACCAAAAACCTTACAAATGTGAAGTATGCCAAAAAGCATTTTTTCGAAAAAATCGTTTGAATGTGCATTTATGTACTCATAACAAAAGTGAAGCTCCATGAACACCAGACAGAATTTTCTTTTTATAATCTGTTATAATCTTATTCTCTACTTTATTTTGGTGAAACTATGTCTGCAAAATATATGATGTAATTTTTGCTGATTCTATTATAAAACTTTCATAGCATATACATAGAATTAAATTCTCTTAACTACAAAATATGCAAGAAAATAATTTTTTATTGTCTTAATTTTTTAACATATTATGACAAAAAATACAAATCGTTTAGTACAAGTTCAATATTCTTAAAATTTCTATTTCAAGGTTATTCTGATATTTACTAATGTCCTATTTGTAATTTTTATATGAATGAAAATATGTTTTACATTTGAAAGAAATATATTTTGTCTGTATAGATTAATCACAATTTTTTTCTTATTTATATGACTTTCCTTTATTATGTTTAATACTATAGCTATCTTGTGTCTAAAATGCTATATGCTTGATTTTACTTATGAATTTATGATTTTTTTTATACTTATACTCTTTTTGACACATGCTCTTTTTTTCGCCCCTAAAAACAACTTTTTACCAATAACCCTTTTATATTTCAAATATATGAAATCTTGTTATAAACCAGTAGCTGTTGAAAAATACTGAAATTATAACTCTATTGTCAAATAACGAGAAAAAAATTATAACAGAACCATTAATCTCTGAATTACATCCATTTCAATTTGGCAAAATATTAATGTTTTATTTAAAAGTAGTACACATATACATTACATACACTATTAGGATTTCAATTTCTTTGCATTTTTAATATGTTGGGTTTTCTAACCATCCTATACAAAACATGTCCTACAGTGTTTATGATGAGGAAAGTTTAGAATTGGTAACATTTTGTGCAATTCAAAAAAAAAAAATACAGTCTCGCACACAATCACTTCTTAATTTGTTTGCTAAAATCTTTATCTTATAAAGAAATTTTAATTTTTAAAAAGAAATTTTATTATTATTTTTTTTTTTTTTACTTTTGTACTAAGGACACTAATGTTGTTTTTTATCTAGTGCATGCTTATAATACTTCATTTTATTGAGGAACAATTTCAAAAATATTATTTAAATAACTCTAATCAATGAAATGATATGTAGTCAGATCAATGATGAAAATATATATATATATAACATGAATTTTTTTTTTTAATTTAATGCTCATTTTGATTTTGTAATTTTTCAATTGGTTTTTCAATAATTGAAGTTCTTAAACCAGGATTTTGAAATAAGAATAAGCATAAGTACTGAATCAGAATCTCTTATATTATAGAAAGAAAACATCATACAAAGAAAATTTATATAATAAAAAAAACCCCTTTCCATAATCATTTTTTCATCCCTCCCCTTTCTATCAATTTTCAAAATAATAGTGTCAAGTTATGTTTAATTACTAGAGAAAATTGAAAAAGCAGTTTAATATTTTAATGAAAATGCTAAATTTCAATTACATATAAAAGAATTACAAGGGCACTGATGATATATGAATAGCCATCTTTATGATAGCATAGGTAAAACCTGAAGATTAAGTTAAGTTCTAATTTCCAATACCAGTCTTACTTCCCTTTTAGTAAGAGGTACATTTAATCATTGGTGTGTGGTAATTAAATCCCACACCACTGCTATACTCAATGGGAAATGAGATTTTGCTTACCTTATGGAACAATTCTTTGTCCACATACTCATTGTGCCTCCCCCCCCTTCAATTTCCAGTTAGGTACATTTATAAAATATAATAATGGATGCTATGATGTAAATATAACTAGTTTTAATTGAAGTATTTTAATTTAATCACATGGTGTAATTGCAAAATTCTCAGAAAGTCCTGATTTGATTGATAACTTGTGATAGCTTGGAATAGTAATCTGTGGTTGAAGTTACCTGACTTCAGTTTCAAGTTATGTCATTAGATGATTATGTACAGTAAAATCATTTGTAACCAGTTCCCACTTAAACAGTAATATCAAAATAATTTCTCATTTGAAGGTACAAATTTAAATCTGAAATTTTAAATCTATATAATAGTAATTTAAAAAAAAATTATTGAAATAATGAAGAGTAGCTGCAAGCCTGGCTAGATGTTGATAGTTCTCTTCTGTTGACATATTTTTTCTCTTAATGACAATGAAGTAATCAAAAATTACTGGGATAGAGAAATGATGAAGATAATACAAAAGGCATTATCATCTTTTTTTTTTTTAACTTCTTATCACAGTAAGCTAGGAAAGTTATCTAGAAACAAATCAGATTCAGAGTTAGAAATAAGATTGAAGACTTACAAAATTTTACAATGAATGTTCATCTGTGTAAATATATTATATTTTGATGTATCATTCTATATGTAGTGAATTTTTAAAATGCTGGGAATAATCAGGTAAGCAGAAGATGCCATCACACTATATAATGTATAGTAATTTTAATATACTTTTTTATTTTGGTTTCTTAAAAAAAATAATACATCTGTCTTTTAATCCAAAATTAACTACACAATTTTAATACTATTTCATTGTGGCTAATATATATATATATATAAAGATCACTTGCATGCTGCACTTTCTAGTTCTAGAAACATATTTTGAATTATCTAGAAGAATCTCTTATTCAGTATCATTAAGGCCTATTTAACCCATTTAAGAGTATTCTAAGTATTCTGTGGTATTGTTTCACTTTGCTGGAAGATCTGATTATAGTTAAAAATTACCTAGTTTGATTTAATATTTGAGTGAATTTTCATTTCTTACATGAAATCAATAATGTTTTTTTGTTTTGAATGAGGGGGATTTTATGTTTTGCCAACTAAATATGTCAGTTAATTTTCTTTAACTGTAAAATGGTAAAAACCGAAAGTGATGTAAAAATGCATCTCTGCATAGTGTGGAGTTAAGCTAGATGAATAATGGCTCACATTTCATTGAAAATCTTTGTTTACACTTATTCTTAGATATACTTTAACAGATTTATGACAGATTCCATGATAAAAATTTTATCTTTAGTTTCGCCAAATTAATTTTGTTCAAATGTGTACTCCCTCTCCACACCACACTAGCGGGAGAACGTTTAGCCCTGACGGATTTAACGTGCAACAGACCTCTTACACGACAATTCTTTGGTGGAATCGGGTCTCGAACCTAAAACCCTATGGCTCAAGAGCCGTAGAAAGGAAAGTTTATTAAAGCGATTAATTTCTTAGCTGCTAATTAGAATGATAGTATTTATTACGATTTGCTGAATGAGCGTTTATTACTAGCAGTAAACATTAAAAATTTGTTTATATTATTAATGTGAAATAAAATTTTATATTGAATAAAAAGTACTATTAAGACAGGCTATAACATGATTTAAAAATATAAAAGTTTTCATTACCTATCGATGGTAGCTACGTATTTTTTCCTTCTTCTTATTTTCTTTCTAGGATATTACTACTTTCATATCCCAAGACACTTTGTGATAATTTGTACGATATTAATTCATATGGAATCAGTGGCTGACCGGATATGAAAATATTTACTACTTAGAGACAATAATAATAATTAAATGATGGCACTGTATGAGTGGGATCACTTTTACAGTGCCATCATTTAATTTTTATGAAAAATATATAAAATTTTCAAAAATGAATGAATTGAAACTAAAAGATTCGAATATAATTTCTGTAATTTGAAATTGATATAATGTTAGATATCAGTATTTTTCACATAAAAATAACTCTGACTACCGTCAATAGATGATTTAACAAATCTGCTTTACATTCAAGTGATCGTCAAATGGTGATTTGTCAATAGATTTGCTGATATTCCTCAGTACTGTTCGCTTCAGTTTGGACGATTCCATCTCGCTGAGGGGTGAGACGCTGAAAGATTAGCACATCTCTGGAATTCTCCGTCGTTATTGGACCTTGATTTCCATCCCATTTTACACTCTTTCATTTAAATTTTTTTTTCTTTCTTTCTTAAGTGCATATGAGTGTCGTGTCATTTCTGATCACACTATTTTATTTTAATTCAAAGTTGTGTAAGGATTGCTTACATGAAATGAAATCTTTCAAGAGTGGCACGAAGAATATTTTTTAATATCATTAAATGTGACTGAGATTATCTACCGTCATTCTCAAAATGTTATCAAAATATGCAATATCAAATTTTAAAATAAAAAAAAATTTATCAAAAAAAATTATCAAATTTTAAGAACAGAAATCTTCCATTTACACATCAAGTTTAATTTAATATTCAGGCTTCTTAGCGTAAATAAAAATTGTTCTAAACTATTTTACCATGAATTAGTATCTTTTCGGGCAACATTACTTATCAACATCCTTTACGTCTCCTAAATCAACGAATAATTCAAGTTCACCTTATTGTTAAATGTAAATATTTCATCTTCCTTCTCACCCTATTTTATGTCCTCCCGCTGGTGTGGTGTGGAAATTAGGAGAGGGTGTTGCCAGCTCACGTGTCGTCCTCGTCACCTGACCATTGTTCAAAATTACGCAATTCATCCAAAATAGCCCTAGTGTTGCTTTAAAACAGGAAATTAATATAACAAATTAAACTAAAAAATCTCACCCTTTTTGATTAAGAAAGCGGCGCATGCACAAAAGCGCGGAGGATTTCCAAATCCAAAAATCAGCAATAATTTCGTATACTATTTTTTATTCACTTTGAGACTTGTTTTTTACTTTCTTTCAAATGATGTTAATATCATATATCCAACAACATCTGATCTCATATAATAACCGTAAAGGTGAGTTTACACAGGGACGGCCATCTGAGGGTTGCAGCGGATGCTATGCACCGGGGCCCCGCGAATGAGGGGCCCACAACATGATTAAGAACTGAAATAATGTTCTGAACATAATAGCGGGATGGAATGAAGAGAGGAAAAAATTTGACTGAAACAGTCGATGGATTTTGAAATATACAAAGTTTACAAATATATTACAGTTTAGAGTAAGTGTACAAGATATTGCAAACATAAGCACCGTCATTTGCCACACTTATTACTAGGTTAAATGGCATATATTACTTTGATAATTCATATTATAAAATGTTTAATATTGTTAGATCTAATCGTGTCCATATTATTTGGAAAGGATTACTAAAATGACTAAATTTGTGTTCGACTGTTGATAAAACAAATCAAGTTAATATAAATAAGGAAACAGGAAGCCTTAAATTATTATTTCAAAGAATTGTAGATTTGTTTCTATTTTTAGCATGTAACAATCTTCCACTTCCAGGAAACCATGGAATAATAGGAAAGCCTAATAATTAAAGTATTTTAAGTTTAATTGAATTATTAAGTAAATACGACTCTGTGCTTATGGATCATATAAACAGAATAAAAAATTAAAAATAAAAAGTGTGCTTGATTTAGTACACACATCACAAGAACAAATTATTCCAGCATTGGGCAATAAAGTTCCTAACAAAATTAAAGACGATAGATAGATAGAATAACCACGCAATACATTATCCAAATGGATTCTACTTCTGATATTCCCCATAAAAACCAATCTTTATTAAGTATGTAAATTTTGAAGAGAAAAGATTAAGTATAAATGAGTCAGGGTTTTGTTAGAGTTTATTGAAATAACTGATGTGACTAGAGAAGGACTGGTAAAAGATCTATTGGAAATATTAAGTGAGTTTGATTTAGATATTATGGATTGTAGTAGACAGGCGTACGACAACGATAGCAACATGAAAGGAAAATAAAAAATGTATACAATTTAGAATAATTGATCTAAACCCTTATGCAATTTATGTGCCTTGCCTATGACATTCTTTTAATTTATTAATTTGCAATTCCGCTACCACCAGTATATGTTGTGATTTTGGGGGAGATACTGCAACGTATTTTCTGCATTTACAAAAAGATAGGTAATTCTACAAAAGCATTTAAACATTACTCTTAAACCATTATACGACACTCGTTGGGAAGCCAGAATAGATAGATTGAAGCAGTGTATATAAGTTTCAACAAACTTGTAATGCACTAAAAAAATTTATTGATGCAAATAATAATAATATAGCGGTATCTGAAGCTAAAATCTATTGGATTCAATACAAGAAATGACATTTATTTTATGTTTAATAGTATGGTTTACAATATTATCTAAAATTAACACTATTAATAAAATATTTCAAGTAAAAACAATTGTTATTGACTAGCTTTTAATCAATAAAATTAAAACTGAAATCCAAAGTTTAAGAACAAGATTTAACTCATTTTCAGACGAAACAAAAGCGATAGCACGTAATTTGAAGCTTTCATAACATTTTCCTGAAAAACGAATTCGAAATATATATATATATATAATAGCAGACGATGAAATTATAAAAAATCCGGTTGAGGAATTTAGATGTTATTCTTTAACTCTGTAACTGATACTATTATTGTACAGGTAAAAGATTTAAAACTATTTCAAATCAATCACTGATATAAAAACTTCGGTGAAATGAACATGAATTGGAAAAATGTTCCAAAACTTCGTAATGTTTTATAATAAAGATGTAAATGAAAACCAAATCAAATTGTTTTGCTACGGGATTTGATTTTGAAGGAAAGGGATGTAAATAACGCTCAACATATATTGCAATATATACTAAATAATAATTATAATGATTTATTTCTAAATGTATTAACTGTGTTAAAATTTTTCGTTACACTGCCAGTTATTATTAATAAATGCTGAGCGCTCTTTCAACAAATTATAATTAATAAAAAATTGTCTTCTGCCGAGCATGTGTGCATAACGCTTAAATGGACATCGAAAAAGAAATTGCAAAAAAGTGTAATTTTCCTGAAGTAATTGAGCGCGAAAACAAAATCACACATTAAATAAGCATGCAATAGTAATACTGTTCAGCAACGGATTGTAAAACTCTCCGCGCTTTTGCGCATGCGTTAGGATGGGGTGAAAGGAAAGATGAAAGGAGGAGATGTTTATATTTACTAGTATCTAATAGGGGAAATACAAGGTCAAAAGGAATACCGGAAATGCACTCATCGTTCCGCTTTTCACCCCTTAATGAGATGGAGTCGTCGAAATGTGGTCGTCTCAGAATCCGTTGACGAACAGTATGTGTTCGTATTTTTTACTTTTCAAAAATTTAGGGCTCCGAATGGGTTTTCGCCCCCGGACCCCTTCATAAAGAAGGCCGGCTCTGGGTTTACATTCAGCCAGTTATAACATCCGAGTAAGTCACGCATGCACAGAAGGAAGATTCCGCATGAGCCGAGAGAGAGGACAATAGCAAGCTCTTTTCTCGATGGGACAAGTACAAGTGCTTGTTACTGTTCAGTTTTTGCACATACGTGGTTTTAGTGGATGGTTTGTTGCTGACTGAGTGTAAACCTACCTTAATTTTTGTTACACTGTACGTTTTCACAGCTGCATTGAATTCCACGCTTTGCATAGCTAATTAATGGAGCTCCAAAATATTATTAAAAATGTTCAGCAGATGGTTCTCCGTGTCACCAAAATTACTTTCAATCAGAGGAAAAATGATATAAAAATAATAAAAAGTAGGCTTGAAATACAAAGTTTAATTCAGCACAAAAATAGACCTAATCGTCGCCAGATGGGTAATAGCTACGGAAATTCAAGTTCATATCTTTCAAAAATAATTTTTTTACAAAAATACTTTTTTGTTTTATCTTAAGTTTGAAAAAAATTACTTTTGTAATATTAATATCATTTCTCAAAAAAATTCCCTACTGCTTTTTAATACAGTTTGACACACTATATGTAACAAGGTTTTTAAATGCTGCGATGGAATTAAAACTCATCCCTCAAAACATTTAATCGCATTTTTCCCCTCTAACTAACACTGCAGAAGGATTTTTATTTCCACTTTTATTTTGTAATGTATAAACTTTTTAATCTGCACTAAGTTGAAATTGAATTCATGTTTTGCAATTCGAATCAAATAACAAGGTTAATTTTCTTTAAAAATGCATTCCATAAGTCATTTAACAGCATAAAATGTCCATAATCTGGGCAAATAAACTGTTCGCCAAAGACGGCTAGTGTTGAATATATTACTAACCAGCCGCCTTTAGTGATCATGGTTCATCAGTATTAATGCTCACTAAAGTTTTCAATTAAATATTAGGTTGGTGTATAATTATCAAGCGTTTCTTTGACGTGCTATATTTTAATTTAAATTTACAATATTTTATAAATGTATGAACGAAAATATTCCTTTAGGTTATAAAAATGCGTGTCGATAACAATACTCATATTCGCCATATTATGTTGTATCACTTTGAGAAAGGATGGAAAGTAGAGCAGTCATTTCGCGATCTTAACGAGCTAACGGTAAGGGCACAATCAGAGAAAGTCGATGCAGGAGAATGGTTTGCCCATTTCAAATCTGGCTGTAGTAGCTTGGAAAATAAACCAGGTAGGGATCAACCACCGAATTTCGTTGATAAGGCACTTTTGGCAGCTACGAAAGCTTGACAACTCGAATGCTGGCCGATCATTTCAATGTGGATCATTCAACCACTGTTCGGTTATTGAAGTAGATGGTGACTACGTTCCGGATTAATCCTTTTAATATTTTACTGTTGAATTTTTAAGTATCCTTTTTCATAAGAAGCAGAGTTCAAGAACGCCTGATAATATCGTTTAAAAACGCCTGATAACTATGCACCAACCCATTATTTTATGCAACTTGATCTATTAATAGCTTCTTCAGCAGAATATTTTTTGCTTCAAATTTTATACATACATGACTTGTACTATTATAGAAGCCTTAAGCCATATACAGCCTCACCGTGCTATGTATCTCTCAAATTTCCTGTCCGCTCCCGTAATAGCTGAAGTTTAAATTAAAATGAAAGTGATTAAACTTCAATTAATACAAAAATAGTTTTTGCTGAAACCAAGCATTTTTTTTTAAGTAAGTACGGAAAACAGAATTTTTCAGCATTGAAGTCTGATGTGCATTACAGAATAATTTTCATAATTTATGCAATATCTCAGAAGATTATTCAATAAAAATTTCTCTGATTCATCATAAAATTCAATTTTTAGTTTTACTTTCAAAAGAATTTAAATTATGTAAATAATAATGCTTTATTTTGTTTTAGTCAATAAACATACTTCTTAAAAGTTCTGGAATCTAAATTTTGTACAATCCTTTGGTTCTAATGAAACCCCCAGGAAATTCGCATATTTCGACTGTTTACCCTACAATAATTTGAAGATGAGATTTAAATTATCAGATTCTTTGAAATGCAACTCTCTACATCGTTTTCCGAAATGATAAAGGTTTTTAGCGACGGAAGTTTTAAGTTTTAATTGATGTGAGGGGACAAGCGGTCAGAGCCGGCCTTCTCTTCAAAGGAGCCTTGGCGCAAGAAGTCATTTGGAGCCCTAATTTTTTGTAGAGGGAAAAAAAAATACAAAGTTAATACATTTAGAAATAACTCATTACAATTATTATTTAGTATGCATTGCAATATGTTTTGTGCGTTATTTACATCTCTTTCATTCAAAATCAAATCTCGTAACAAACAAATTTCTTGGATTAGGTTTTCATCTACATCTGTGTTATAAAATTTTACAAAGTTTTTGGAACATTTCTCTAATTCATACTTTGTGTCTTATGACAAAACCTGACGACAACTACGCAAACACTTTCAATAGCTCTTAGTCTGTCAGAATAAATGCCAATTTTTCTGGCATTTTTGTGGTTTCTAAGGGTTTAAGACTGAAATCATGCATAAAGATTAAAGGATAAATGTTGAAAGAATGTATATAAATTATTTATATCATTATTTTTCAAAATATTAAGTTTTTTCATGTATAAAACAGATTTCTAATTAAAGATAAGTTTAACAAAAAATGAAAAAAGCTACAAAATACTAATTATATTTAATACATTCCATATTATTAAATTTTAACAAAATAAAGGATTGCATTTCACTTTCCAGGTTTTGAGCATTATTTGTTCTACTTGAAGTTTCAATTCAATTTCTGGATACTTTTTAGAGTAAGACATAGTAATTAAAGATTCGGTAAGACTTAAGATTAATATCCAGTTACTTGCAAAACAAGACAAAATCGTGCCAACTTTCTGAAAACTCGTCAACAGTCAATCAAATAAGAATTGGTTGACGGTGTGCCTAGCTAGGACTTATAATAGTTAAAAAAAATAGAGTTTATAGTTTATACATAATAGTTTAAATATAGTTTTATAGTTTGCACTTATAATAGTTTTTAAAAAAAATCGAACTCCATATTTTGACGAATCAGCACGTTTTAGATCTCCCAAAATCTGAGAAATTTATTTTTAAAAAATAAAATCACGCATATGAATGAAAACATTTATTTAAAAGCGTTTTCAACTTGATGGATGAAATTCTGTATATGATTGCTACTTCAAAATTTTAATTTTTATCAAATTTTGAACGAAATGCATTCAGAGGAAATATGTCAATTCGGTGGTCCGAAAATAATTTAACACGATAGCAACAAAACGAAGAACGCTTAATGAGTAATATTTTATGTACGGATTTAACATCTCATGATGTTGTGTCCGCGTTACAATGGAAGAGTGGTCCAGTAGTTTCTGAGGATAAAGACCCATGAACAGCCGAGGGCAGAAGTCTGACTTCAGCTCATATGAAGATGATACTCACACAGGGGTGCTCTTTCAAGCTCCTCACAGAACACAAGGGGAAAAACAGCCATGCCCGAACCAGGATCATGGGGAAGACGCGATACCCCTAGGCCAGGATGCCAGCGATTTAACATCTAAAGTATTTCAAATTTGGATTGACTGTCTGTCGATCTGCTCATTCACAAGCGTGAAAACGTAACAACAGTAACTTAATCTGATAATTGATCTTATCATTAAAATAGTTTGGTATGTAAATTTGTGTTTCATTTGGTTGACAAATAAGCATCCAAAATGCAAATTCAATTTTCTTTATTATTCTACAAAGCACTAAACGCTCATGTAAGGGATTTTGAAAATCGGTGGTTCTTGAATTGATATTTTTTTCCGCATTAGTTTCGCGTGAATTTTATCTTTCAGCATATTTTTGTGCGTTTCTTCTGTTTTTTCTTTCACTTTTCATTTACCTTCCACTTCCTTTGTTTAATTAACTACTACACTAATATGAGAGGGCAATTTACCTCAAATACAGCACAGGGCAGAAACTTATTTCTTAATATATTAAGTAAAAAGGAAATTTGTTCTCAAATTTTACTCAACACATTTTTTACAGATTTTAATCAATTTCAGTCTTGATCAATAGTATTCGTTTTAAATCCTTGTTAATATTCGAAAAAATATTTAAATTAAAACACACATAATTTAATTAAATATTAACTCTCCTCTTTGCACTCCTCTAGTATTCAATGCTTGATTATTAGATTTATTCCATTGTTAACTTAGTAATAATCATGTTATATTTTAGTTGTTATTGGATGCAGAAGGTTTCAACAATCATTCTTATTACTGTTAGCAGAAATATTACTGTTTAATGTTAATCAAACGCACAAAATACAAACAATATAATAAATGAAACAATGAATTCATCTTCTGCTTCCCTGTTAAGAATCATTTCTCTTTTTGCAACTGATCATTGTGTGACTTTTTTTTTTTTTTTTGCTGAGCTATGCTTGGTGCGTTTTGTGAACATTTCAATGAGGCTACGGCCATCGTTGGATGGATCGTCCTATGGACGATCTGGGAACTGTTGAAATATTACATGTTCCCTCACTTGCCCTCAATCGGAGATCTGTTTTTCGATCCCGATTTGGATCAAGATATTGATACATCATCTGATCCACCTGCGACTAGAGTAGAATCCGTCCCAGTGGTTCGATCCTACACGGTATTTAGGATTTGCCAGGTTTTAGAACTTCCAGCGAAACTGGCTCCATCTGCAATCCAGAAGTCTGATATTCCTGTTGTAGAATCCCATATGGTCTACAAGCTGTGTTCTGCTCTGGGTTTGCCTGCACAGATGTTTCCAGTCGGAGTGCCAGTTGTAGAATCCTTTGCGATCTACCAGTTCTGCTTAGCCTTGGATATTCCAGTGAGATACCGGTCGCAGAAGGACGCAGTTTAACATCAAAATTGTCGTCGGCTGCCCGATGCAGTTTTCAGAGCAGAACTGCCTTCGGATGCAGCGATGGATGGTGGGTGGACGGGAACAAAAGTAGCCCACCTTTACGTGGTGTTCCCTGGGCAACGGTGCAGTTCTTTGGAACTGCATTGGCTAAGAGGCTACTCAAGTATGAAACAAATAACGAATTTTTTATTTAATTTTACAAAACTACACACTAAATTTTAATTCTCCAAAATTTTATTACAAGCATCAAATTAAGAACATGCAGAATGTGTATTTATGGTAGCAACAACTGCAATGTTTTTTAGATATACGTAAGAATAATATATTTACTGTCCTAAAAAAATAGAAAAGAATTTAAAATATGTATTTGACAAAGAATTGTTGTAGAACTCACACATACAGAAAATCAGTAGCGTTGACAATCATAAATCCGATGGAGGAATCTTATAATGACTTGAATTTGAAAACTTATAGAGACAAAAATTTACAAATTCATAACATAATTCGCCATACATTTATAGTCGGTTATGATAAAGTAGATTAAAAGCCTTATGGTCAGACCCGGCCTTCTCTTCAAAGGAGCCTGGGTGCAAGAAGTCATTTAAGGCCTTAATTTTTTATAAAGAAAAAAAAATCTGAACATATATTATTAATATTTATTTAATGCGTACTTTTTTTTTTTCGCTAATACATCAATTATTTCAGAAAAATTACCTGAGAGCATCTTTTTCGATGCTTAATACAGCAAGTACATTTAAGCGTTCTGAAAACATGCTTGACAGAAGATAATTCTTTATTAATTTTAATTTGCTGAAAGAGGGCTCGGCACTTGCTGTAGTCACTGGCAACGTAAAGAAAAGTTTTAATACAATTAATACATTCACAAATAACTCATTATAATTATTATTTAGTATGCATTGCAATATGTCTTGTGCGTTATTTACATCTCTTTCATTCAAAATCAAATCCCGTAGCAAACAAATTTCCTGAATTAGGCTTTCATCTACATCTTTGTTATAAAAGTTTGCTAAGTTTTTGGAACATTTTTCTAATTCATATTTTTCTAAAGTTGTTATATCAGTGATTAATTTGAAGTCAGAAATACTATTTGGTATACTTTTAAACCCATCTTCTATTTGTACAATAACAGTATCAATTACAGTGTTAAAAAGATATCTAAATTCCTCTACCGGGTTTTTTTATATATACAGTGGTTCCCAAAACTGAGTATACACTATACTCTTTCTTCTTTAATTTTATTCTTTTTGATCTTAACATTCATATTTATGGCTAATATTTATAAGAACGACAAAATATACATTAACAAAAGTATTAGGCTAAACAACAAAACGGAGGAATCAATATTATTTTAATTACAGCAATTTTTATGTCAAAGTTGCAAATTCCAAAGTCACAAAATTGAGTATACACCTTATAAAATATGCGACTTGACTACCATTATTTATTTCCAAATGAATAAGTAAGATAGTTTTGTTACTTTAATTGGCAATCATTGATTTCCAAGCGAAAACAAACGCTTTGGTTATCATAATGAGCTCCAGAAATGAAACAAATGTTGAAATTCGGAAACTTGTTATTCGATTGTCTGAAGATGGTAAATCTCTGCAAGAAATTGTAAGAGAAATTCAACGCAGGCACGGATGCGTTCAAAAAATTATTCAAAAGTATAAAATATATGGACAAATTGCGAATAAACTTGGAAGAGAAAGAAACGAAATCCTCAGTGCCACGACCAAGAGAAGAGTTATTCGAGAGGTAGCAAACAATTCTAAGTTAAGTGCTACAAAAATTGCTACATCTACTTCAAGAACAATTGGAAAGTGTGTTTCTGCAGAAACCATTCGAAGAGTAATTCGAAAAGCAAATTATAATATAGCAATTTATATCGCGTAGCCAGAACAAAACCATTCATTTCCAAAGTAAATCGAGAGAAAAGAATTTCATTTGCTAAAAATCATATTTCAAAGCTTCCTGACTTCTGGAATCAAGTAATATTCCGTGACGAAAGCAAGTTCAATGTTTTTGGTAGTGATGGTCGATGTTATGTTGGGAGAAAGCCCAATTCTGAACTTCTTCCTAAAAACACCAATCCTTCTGTCAAGCATGGAGGAGGTTCACTTCTTGCATGGGATTGTATGTCTGCAAAAGGAATGGGAAATTTAGTTTTCATTGATGGAATCATGAACAAAATTAAATATTTGGATATGTTGAAGAACAATTTAAAACAAAGTGCCCAGAATTTGGGTTTAGGGTCAAGTTTTCTGTTTCAACAAGATAATGATCCAAAACATACAGCTAAAATAGTTAAGTTATGGTCGTTGTATAATTGTAAAAGGCAGTTGCACACCCCTCCTCAATCTCTAGATCTCAATGTGAGTGAAAATTTGTGGGCACAGTTAGGAAAATCAGTTCAAAAACACAATATTAGGGGCAAGGAACACTTAAAAAGAGTACTACAAGAAGAAGGGTGGAAAATATCTTGCGAAACAACTCAAACTCTTGTCAACTCAATGCCACACCGTTTACAAACTGTTCTAAAAGCAAAAGGATATGCAACATAGTATTAATTTATCTTTTTCTCTTTTTGTTCACAGATTTTACTAGATGTATACTCAATTTTGCGACTTTGGAATTTGTAACTTTGACATAAAAATGACTGTAAAAAAAATATTATTGATTCCTGCGTTTTGTTTTTTAGCCTAATACTTTTGTTAATGTATATTTTGTCGTTCTTATAAATATTAGCCATAAATAGGACTGTTAAGATCAAAAAGAATAAAATTAAAGAAGAAAGAGTATAGTGTATACTCAATTTTGGGAGCCACTGTAACTTCAGAACATAATCTTTTGCTTTATCGAATTCGTTTTTCAGGAAAATGCTCAAATTATATACTAGCACTTTCGAAAAAATGTTAAAGTTTTTTCTTAAATTTTGGATTTCAATTTTAATTTTATTGACTAAATTGAAAGTCGATTCAAGAACAATTGTTTCTGCTTTAAATAGTTTATTGATAATGTTAATTTTGGAAAATATTGCAAACAATACTATTAAACATAAAATAAATGACATCTCTTGCACCTAATAAACTTTTAGCTTCGGATACCGCTGTGTTATCGTTACTTACATCATTTAAACATCAACAAATTCTTCTAGGGTAGTGATGGCGAACCGTTATGGATTAACGTGTCAATTTTTCTAAAGAAATGTTTAATGAGGTACATACGTGCCGTCAAATAGTTTTGATTTGTGATTATCAGGAAAATAATAAAACTAAATACTAACAACTCAAAACTCTTTATTTACTACGAAAAGAAGTATTTTTTCCCCTGCATAGTAGTAAAGTTTTTAGTTATACGTGTAATTAAAATTAAAGTAGCATTGGTGTGACTTCCGCTGTTGCAGATTGGTTGACAAATAGCTTATATTAGGATTGTGTTACTTTTAGCAGAATGTATGCTGAATTGGAGTCATCTGCGAAACGGTTTCTAAGCGAGTCTTTACTGTTATTCATCTCTGAAAATAATGACTCGCAGGCAGAGGCAAATGAAAAATTCCATGTTTCCAAAATTTCGTTACTGGCATTTTTACTTATATTCTTTGTTAATCTTTCTGTTTAAACTTTTCCCTTGTTTCAATAAATTTTTGAATCCATTTTGAACTAGACTGGAAATCAATCTGTTGCATTTCAATTTCCAATCGAATCTGAATAAGTTCAGTTTATCAAATGAAGTCACATCAGGGTTCGTAATAAACTTGAACGTTTCCAATAATTCTTTTAACTGAGAAAATCCCGCTGAAAATTCCTTGATTGAAGAATCAATTACGGAAATAAATTCTTCAACAACTTTTTCTTTGTCTAGTTTCTCATTTACTTCTAAATCTTTAATACATATTTTTTTCAAGTTTGGAAAGTATTTGTAATTTCTTGTAATAATATCGTTTCTGAAAGCACGCAGTTTAGCGTCAAAAGCGCGAATGAGATCCATCACGACGATAATTGTTTTATACGTGCCATTAAGCTTTATACTCAGTTCATTGAAATGTTGGCATATGTCTGTAATTCATATACATCAATTTTAAAAGCCAGATAACATCCAATAACTGTGGGTATTTTCCCATCATTTTGCTGAAACAGTTTGATTTCTTTTAAGCAATCAACAAATGTTTGAAGTACGATCCCGCTGCTCAACCAGTGAGCATTATTATACCATTAACCCATTACACACCGAGTTGACTTCATCCAACAAAACATCAAACATTCGCTGTTTTAAAGCCTACGACGATAAGAGGTTGACTATTTTTGTGACTAACACCATTATATTATCAAGAGATGTTAAACCACTTTTAGCATACAATGGTAGAGAATGGGAATATGTGCACCGCGATCGATCATTAGCATTTGCTCGTAATACTTCATAGCGAACTTTGTTATTTTGAACTAAAATACAAATCGTTTTGATCGACGGCGTGCCCAAAATATTGTGCCGTGTGCCATCAAAGGCACGCGTGCCACTGGTTCGCCATCCCTAGTTTAGGGCATTACAAGTTTGTTCAAACTGTGTATACACTGCTTTCACCTAATCTATTTTGGCTTCCCAAAGAGTGTCACATAATGATTTAAGAGTAATGTTTAAATGCTTTGCAGAATTTCTCAACTTTTTCCCCATTGCAGAAAATAAGCAATATAAACGTTGTAATATCACAAAGTTTTTTTTACTATATATACTGCAAGAAGCGGCATCACAAATTAATAAATTAAAGGAATGTGACAGGCCATTTCATGTTACAACTGTTATCATATGCTTGCCTTCTACAATTCATAATATCTAAATCAAGCTCAGTAAATCTTTTCAATAGAGTTTTTGTTAGTTTTTCTCCAGTTACTTCAATAAACACTATAAATGTTTATAGTTGACCTTTTCTCTTCAAATTTTACATACCTAATAATGGTTGAAGCTTGTTCCTTATGGGAAATATCAGGAGTAAAATCCCTTTGAATACATGGCTGCTTTTATATCATGTTTAATTTTGTTAAGGACTTCATTTCCTAATGCAGAGATAATTTGTTCTTTTGAACTATGTGCTAAATGATGCGCAATTCTATTTTTCGAATTTATTATTTTGTTTATATAATCCGTTAGCACAAAGTCATATTTATTTATTGATTCGATCAAACATAAAAAATTTCCATTACTAGGCTATCCTTTTATTTCACGATTTCCTCGAAGTAAAATATTAGAAAAATAGAATCATTTAACTTTATTTGTTTTACCAATAATTGAACGTAAATTTAGTCATGTTAGTAATTCTTTCCAAGCAATAAACGAATTAAAATGACAACTAAAACGCTCATGATATTGGATTACATTTGGCAGCTTTCTTCAGTTATTATAACCACCTATAAATCGTGTAGTTTGATCATCTCTTCTTCATTTAGGAAACAGTATACAACAAAAACAAAATACCGAGTCTTGCGTTTTTGAATAAATTAACCATCTACGAAGTTGGGCTTCACCATTCGGCATTTTTTAAAAGAAGTACGTAGTGGAAAATGATCTTAGCAAAATATGCTGAAGATAGTGTGTTGTACAGGTCTGTTTTAACACAAAACATTCTAAATTTATCAGTTATAATACTTGACCATAAACCAGGATCATTTATACTCTCTTGGTCGTATTTATTATTGTCATTTCTGTCATTATTTTCTGATTCGGTCATATTCATATAAACAGTTCTTCAACAAATTTCATCGTTTCAACATTTTTATTGCAAGACCAGTTGAAGTTTAGAGTTGTAATTTCTGAAGTTGAAGCCATTTCTTTTCCAGAATTGCTTCGAAGCCAAGAAAAGTGACCTACTTGTGATTTCTTGTGAAGTTTAACTTTTCTTCTTCTTTCTTTTCTGACACCCAGAGCGATATTTCATTGGCATGGGCATGGTTATACTAACAGTATTAAACAGTTTATAGAATGAATTTTCAAATTAATATATGCTATACTATACGCTATTACCTAGTAGGTGAGATAAGTGACTGTAAATTCACTTACCTTATTTTAATAATATTTGCACACTTGCACTAGACTATAATATATACTGTAAACTTCGTATATTTCCAAATCCGTTGACTGCTCCATTTAAACTTCTTCCTTAATTCTTCTTATTCCGGTCGTGGCCGGTGAAGAAGTAATGCAGTGTGCATTGCTAGGAATTGATCCTTTAATTTATCTTCGTTTTACTTTTTGTTTGAACAACTTAATATAAACAAATATGCACAGATGCACACATAAAATATATTACATTAGATGTAGAAAAAAGTAGATAGTTGATGATTTACAAGTCCATTTGAACCCAGCCTCATCCTCGACTTCTGGGAGCCGCATAAGCCCAGAAGTCGCGCCGCCCTGTCAACATGTCTAAATGGGATCCCCCCTCTACTTTTATAGGTATCACTGCGATCGTTGCCCAGTAACAGCGCAAGTCAAAACAGCCCGCCGCCTGGAAACATACGTATACTTTCAGTATGTGTAAACGCTATTATTGTTCAGAACACTATTTTTATTCTTGATCACAGCGGGGCTCCGGTGCATAGCATCCACCGCACCTCCCAGATGGCCGCCCCTGCAAGCGGTCTCTGGCAGAGAAGGTCCTCTTGTCCCCCACTGGTGTCACCACCTCCGCCTACTTGTCATCGAACAACCTGACCAATCCATCCCAGTATGAAATAAATAATAATAATGAGGAATATGATCATTTAGGAAATAGCTAAGAAATTTGTTTGAAAATCAATTTCGGACTTTATATAAAGAGCTAAATTTTTCTTCATTCTAGTTATAGACTAACTGTTTAACTTTTGTATTGGACTTTGTAATTGGAAGTCATGGATTTGAAACTTAAAATCACAAAAAATAAAAGATAATTTGTTAAAACAGAGTATTTCAAAGTACGTCTGCAGTCCATGTATGTTTAGCATCTTAATATTGGTGTGCCATGAAATTCCGAAGGAAATAATGACTTCTCAAATGTCATTTTGTCATATTGCTAATTCCACTCACATCCCTTTATATATATAAAAAATACCACGTATTTTTTGTGAGCAATACATTGGATGCTTTGTTGCTTTTTTTCATTCCTTCAGAAGAAGTGCAATAAAATTATCTTTCCATTATTTTATAAATGTTTAAAAGTTTCAAAGGAATTCAAAAAATTTCATTTCGTGCTTTGAAGATGATTAAACCATGAATAAACCTAAGCAAAGGACATGGAACTGCTATAAATAATATTTATTATAAAAACAATAAATCTGTTAGTGAACTTGTCATTCGCGCTGGACAAAGACAATCCTAGAAAATAAATGTCTTATTTGAAGCAAAGATACAAGCCAGAAACTGCCTCAATTGACCCCCCCCCCCTTTTTTTTTTGTTCATACTTCAATAACCATGACAACATCGATAAGAAGAAATGCAGTCGTTAGGGGAAACTTATTCTTAAGGCGGGTTTACATTCGGCCAGTTATAAGACAGCGCATGTGTAGAAAGGCTGAAAAACGCTGTTCGATCGATGGCAAGTAGTTGTCCCGACGGGACAACATGCCGCTGTATTGTATTTTTTTTTTCTTACTATGCATACATTTGCAGAATTGGCGATTTTTTTTTTTTGCGTCAAAAAATTGATCCCTTATTATAGATTAATTCCGACATTTTTTGCTCTTTGTTCATTTATATGAGATTGTGTTTTTTTCCCCATTTTATTTACCTTTTTTTTTCGATACTTATGCAAATTTAGGCATTTTTGACTTTTTTTTTATTTTACCATGTGTTTTTGTGTAAATATATATCATTTTAATACGATGCACATTGAAAAAAGAAAAGTTCAGGGATGCCAAAACGGCAATTTATAGCCAAACATGAAATGCCTGAATCTATCTTATGAAATTGTGGCAAACATTAATCAGTCCCTTTCTGCGAATGCGCTGCCTACTGGTCGTCATATAACTAGCCGAATGTAAACCCTCTTTTAATTCAAATGATCCGATATGAGCAGCTCAATAATTCACCATCAAAAATTATGGAAATAAACTTTTAAAATAACCGAAATGTGGCGATTTTTATAGCAAAATTCTCTAAAAGAGGCACCATTTGTGTTAATTGCCGTCTTTGGCACAAACATTCTTGATATCATCAGAAATCTGGCTTATTTACCGAAAAATTCTCATATACCGATTATGATAGTATACATGGCGTTATTCTTTAACCCACTCTGCACTTATATGTATTAAGTCTTTCTATGGCAAATCATAGATTAGGCAGTACGAAGGACTGGAAAAATGTATAAGTCGTAAAAGATACCGTAACATTAAACTAGAATATGCTCAACATACACAAAAGA
>JAPMOR010097217.1:495036-509352 GCA_026543865.1 Argiope aurantia | reverse complement strand
TTAAATTCTCATATATATATATGAGAATTTAAATGTCACAATCACATTACAATTAGAGAAGATAGAGTTTTTCAATCGCGAACTAAATATTCAGTGTCAATGTGCTAGCTATCACAGAATACATTATTTAAAAAAAATTTAAGCTTTTCTCCAAAGTATGAATGAGAAATTAGGGAAACAGACCGCATTTTTATGCGTATGCTACAAAAATCCTTTGAAGCCATCATACATAATGTGTGCAAAATCATAATTCCAAGTTTAGATATCAACACATTTCCCGCATGGAAAAAGAAAGTTATCGACATTCTTAATGTAAGTCAAATCTCAGACTTTCAATGCAATGGGATGCAAAGAAGAATAACAATTTTTTTTTCTCCTTTTTAATTGAAATCAATGAAACTTCTTTCTCTTCGTTTCATTTCTAACTTATTTTAAATTTTTGGCTTTTCATTGTAATTTAATCAGCACATTTCTCAAAAATAAAATTTCAATCTTTTTTTTTTAACAATAAGAAATGTTTTTTTTTCTAATGGAATTGTAGAAACTCAAAGAATAAACAAATCTGGGTTATTCCAATCTTTTTCCTCAAAATCAAACTTTTTAACTTTTCAAGAAATATATTTAAATCTGGATATATCTAAACCCTCAAACAAAATTTTTCTTTCAAATACTGTAACAATAGATTTGGCAGTGGCTTACTTATTGACTTTACAAAAAATACGTCTGGTAGAATTGTTTAAAATAAAAATTTTTGTAATAAAATATTCTTGCGATAATAATTCAAACACGTTATCATAATTTTACAAATGTGAATGCTTATTCTCCTTATAATTTTAATATAAATCATGCAAAAATGTTTCTAAATAATGAAAACCAACTTTTACATTTTTACAATTTTAATTTCTTAATTACCTGTTATGGTGTGGAAAACGCCATTTTAATCGCAGAGATGAATTTATAGACTGTCTAAATAACTATTTTAAAATACTCAATCCATCAAATCCAAATGTCATTAAAAAAAAAAAGTACCTTTTCAATCCTAGATGGAACTTTTTGATCTACTGCTTTTTTTTTTTTTTTTTTTGACGAAGTCTTTTTGCTGTTGTTGTTATGAAAACGATCATTTTCTACGGTCGAAACTTAAATACACAAATAAATACTTCAAAACATTTATTAAAAATCTAATTATCAAAGACTCAAATGATATTCTAAATTCCATTCATAAAACCAACCGTGATAGTATTACTGGAAAAGCTTTGCAAATCATAAACACCCACAATACAAATAAAACACAGTAAGGATTGCTTACCCAGATGGTTTGCTGCATGTAATAATTTTAGTCATCTGAAAAAGCACTGGTGAAGAAAAAGCAATGAAAAAAATATCTCGATCAGAATGGATTCAGGACTTGTAATAAATGGACATATTTATTACAAGCGATATAAAAATAAATTAAAATTTCATTTTCAAACCAGCGGAAATGTTCTATCCAAAACTTTTTCGCAAACTCTGTAATAAATATGTTATTTCAAAGACCGCCTTGCAAGGCGCAAGTATACAATAATACTAGCATTTTTACTGAATTTATCAAGTGCTTATTCTTGGTGAAATATTTGGCGATTAATCCTTGAAATTGGGTTAATAGAGACCGAAAATCAAATTTGTGTTTTTAAGCGTTTTTCCACATCGATTGAAACAAAAATTTGGCACGAAACAGCATTTGTAGTCACAAAATCACATACCAAATTTGATATATTTTAGTCACTGCGTTTTTGAATTATCACATTTACATGTTTCTGACAGAACAGACCGATAGACAATCAACTCTTAGTTGGATTTGGCTCAAAATTTGGCAGGTGTCTATACAATAGATGTTAAATCTGTGTACTGAATTCTATCTATATGTTTCTCTTCGTTTTGTAGTTATTGTGTTAACTTATATTCGGACAAACGGGCAGCCAGATTTCGCCTGAATAGATTTTGCTCAAAATTTGATAGAAAACTTTAAATTTGGGGTAAAAATCTTACATCAAATTTCATCCGCTCAGCTCAAAGCATTTTTGAGTTATTTTTGTAACAGAAAGACAGATAGATGGACAGATATAACACCAAAAACATGTTTTTCGAATTCAGAGAGCTCAAAAACTAGGAGATTCGTTAAAATCTCGAGTTTATATTCTTTTTTGACGATTATAATACTTTCTTTATACTTCGTGTACGAGAAAGTAAAAATATATCATGTACCAGTATTAATACCAGAGTAGAATTAAAATGAAAAATGCGCTGCATGAAAGGTATGTATGACATTGTTGTATGTGTATTACTAAAAAAGATCGATGTTTAAACTTCGTATTTTTTGACGATCACAATACTTTTTCTGTACTTTATATACGAGAAAATACAAAACAAAAAATTACTATTTGGAGAGCATGTGTAAAATACCCAAATCTTAAAATGCTCTTTGAAGCTTTAAACAAGAAGTTATGTACCAGTGTTCAATCATAATAACTTTAATATTAAAAATTAGAAATTGTTTTTCGTACTAACAAAACATATTGCCATTTAAAAAAATCCAACATGGATCCTTCCTATTTGACTACAATATTGATAGCATATTTTTAAATAAAAGGATATATTTTGGGGAATTTAAAAGAACCATTCGAAAAACAAAGAAATACCACTCCAGGTGTAAACAAAGTCCCGCGAACTTGCTTAAAAAAATTTGATGATACAATCTTCTTACATTCAATTTTGTTTATATTCCAAAAGCCGGAAGTGTGCTAATTATTGTATCAGTCCAAGAAACCAATAAAGATAAAGCCACATCTCTTTTCTGCAAAATTTTCGGACATACTTTAGCTCAACGCATTATGCAATATTTAACATGTAACAAAAATATTCTTTCAAATTAGCATGAATTTAATCCTTTTAGACATAATCATACGGCTATGAATAAAATTTGAAAGACAATATCGGAAGCAAGCAAAGATAAAAAGAACCAGAGAGAATGGCTCCCTAAAAACTTTCTCGCTTACCTTCTAATAAATATGTTACCCCAGAGAACACCTTGCATCGAATTGTCATATAATAGTTACGAAATATTAATTTTTGGCGTGAATTCAGCATTTTCCTTGAATCTGTTTGCCAATTTGGCGAGTTATTTGGAGATTAATCCCTCCATGGTTAATGGTATCAGAAAATCGGATTTGTGTCTTTGCGATTTTTTCCAAACTGATTAAAACAATAATTTGACACAAAGCTGCATTTGTAGTCATAAAAATATGTACCAAATTTGATATTGCGTTTTTGAGTCATCGCATTTGCATTTTTTCTGAAAGTACAGATTGATAGATACTCAATCCTTTGTTGCATTTGGTTCAACGCAGGTCTGCAGGATAGATTATTAAACCTAGAACTACTAAATCTGACACAGATGTACTCTGGAGATAGAAGAGTTTCTTTTGAAATTTTAATTAGTTTTCATTATTTAAAAACTAAACCAGTTTCGACTTTTTTTGGAGCAATAATATTGCGCAAACTAATTTTTGAATCTTTTTAGAATTTAAAAAATTGTCATTTGAATGATATCAAATTATTTCTTGTCTTTGAAATTTGATAATTTTTTTTAATATTTTTTCATTTGAATTTCAACGATATATTTTATTTTTGCAGGATGAAATTTAAATTATTTTCTTCGTTTCCTGAAATATTTAATTTGAAATTTCTCTATTATGAAAAATAACGAACAGTTTGGAAGAAGTTACTCATAGTCTAAAGTTTTCGAAGACATTATAATACCACACAACAGGATTCCATTAGAAATACTCATGTACACAACAAACAGAACAGGTGTGAGATTATTAAAATAACACTGCTTTAATGTTTGTTCCAATTTGATGATTAGAATTTAGAGACAATCCAGAATACGAATTACGGATAAAATATTTAATTGAAACTAAGTACAACGAATAGGTCCGAAACTAACAAGTTATCAAAAACGATGAATTTTAAAATACTTTAAAAAATTTCTCAGAATTACCTTTTTTTTTTAACCATTATTTTGGAATTTTTTGTATGGTGCAAAAATTATTCTTAATTTTTGCGATAATACTTTTGAAATAATTGTCAAAAAACATCGAATTTTCCTTACTTTTCATTAATTAAAATTCTGAATAAAGTTTTAAAAAAGATAATTTGGATGTGTAGATTCTCACTTCTTAGATTGTATTGTTCATAACGCAGTTCTTTTATTCTGAAATTTCCTGCTTTCATCTATTACAAAAAGCATTTTATGTTATGTAATTAAAAATTCAATGAATTTAATTTAAGTAATTTTTTAAGGACTTATTTGTTTTTACTTTTAGAATGTAGTGAAATTTGGCTGATCCGTATAAGAAGCCAAAATGGAAATTTATTTATTCTAAACTTTATGTGTATTCCAAATTGGATTTAAACATAGCATAGATTTAGAAAACAAACTTTTAAGCTAAATATAGTACCAATGATTTATTTTTAATAAATTTAATTTTTTAAAAGCTTAACTTTTTAAGCTCTTTTAAAGTCTGTACTTAAATTTAATAAATCATACAAAATTAATAAATTAGAAAATATTTTTGAGGAAAATAAAGTGATAGTGATTATAAATGAAAACAGTATTATAATTTAAAAATTATGACTTAATAAATAAAAAGTATACAGCCCTTTAAATATAACAAATGTTTAAAATTACTAAAATGAACCTGCTAATTATCTTATATTCAATCCCCTACGCATTGAAACATCTCGCCATCTCAGTTAACAGCTTAATTAAAATAAACATCCACGCAAAATAATACAGATACGGACACAGGTATGGACTATTTAATTGCTGAAGACGATTAAAATACAGAGGTGTAACGATCAAGAAGTAAAGAGTGGCTGAAGAGATATTGCTGTAATGAATGGGGTAGGTAGTAATGGCCGACAAACCTCCAAAACATTAGCGCAATTATATCCGTTTTTGAAATGAATTAACACTTTGTCCCGGGATTTATTTGTATTTATTAAACTACTGATAACGACTGCAGGCGAAAAAATTACTTTAAATCCAGCACGCCTGTTACTCTCGCCAAACCACTGGGAAATAATAAATACCATTAGGACAATCATAAGGGAACTTCGAAGATTGCATTTGCTAGATCACTGAAAATGACAGGGGCGAAAAAAATCATTCTACATCCCTGACACCAATTATTCTCATTTCGATATTGACAGTAATAAAGGTTTGTTGGAGTTCATTAACTTAAAGATTTCAATCTCAGAAATAAGACAATTTTTTATATATAATAAGATAATGATTTTCCATCGAAATTGTGAAATGCATCCTTTGTCCAAATCTTTACATTCTCTGCTAATCATCCGTCCTACACACAGGGTAGGGCAGTATGCGAACGCATTCATTATAGTCCTTTACTGTATAATCTCGATTACCATAACTCCATGTCTGTTCTAAAATATAATTGCCCTAACCTTGCGTGCCAAGATTGTTTGCTTAGCCTTGAGTCTGACTGCTAATGTCATGTAACATCATCTCATTGGTTGAAGTTTAGACTCTGAAGTCATCTGAAAAACCCATATCTCTTCAGTCTTCTCTAAAAATTTATTAATTTCCTTACGATATCAGTACCTAAAAAAAAGATCAAGAGCACAAGCCATTCTTTTCATTTGGTGCTTCTCAGTAAGCAGTTTGAAAACTCAACCTTTTCACAATTTGCTAAATTGTAAATTTTCAGTTAGAATTTTGTGCAAAGTTGTTCTGCCCACAATAAAATAAGTACTAGACTTATTAACTGGCATTGGCTTATATCTGACTGTAACTGTTTACACCTGTAGTTTAGCGTGAAGCAGCGTTTACACGAGGCCAATTACTGCAATGTAAGGCCACGTCTACCCCACAAAGATCACTATTTGCCACTATCCCATTACGGTCATGTGATCTTCTTGAGGTAGGCGTGGACTTTTATTGCACGCAATAGTAGCCCTCGTGTGAACGCTGCTTAAGAAAAACCGGGTTGTTGGCTTTTAGAGATGTAATTTTTGATTTTAAAGAACCCACTTAATATCTCAATATGAAGACAGTATGCAACATGATGGCAGCAGGGTAAATTAAGTATTGAATTAAAATTAGTTCTGCTTTGGAATTAATTATTCTGTAAGTGCAATTTTTCTATATTTTAAGATGGAAGTAAATTCGCCATCAATCTTTAAGTTAGAAAATAATTTAGCGGAGAACTGGAAAAATTCAAATAAAGATTCGTGATATAATTAGAATATTTGGAAAAATAAACAAATCGGATTAGAAGGTATGTGACTACGTTCGGGGTGAATTTTTGTAAAAAATGTCCGAAAATAGTTGTATTTTTTTAATATTTGCATTAAAATGATCTGTGAAACCAAAATCTATAAATTAAGTGCCAAATGTTTTTTAAAAATTGGAAAAAGGGTACCTTTCCACCTAAAAAGAGATATGAATCAAAAATCTTCTAGTTTAGAGGCTTATCAAATAATTTGCTTAAAATTGTATAAAAATGATTCGCTTAAGAAATATATTATTTAATTCCTGAATTAAAAAATAGGCTGTATTTCTATCCATTCTTTAAATATTGGGGTTCGACTGATAAATAACACGAACCTTTTATCACATTGTAAAGCACTAAGATAATTATAAAATATTTCGAAATGAATAAATTACTTGTTCTTTAGTTCAGGAACTGCAGAACCTATTGAGAAATTATTATACCAAATTTCAAAAAAAAAAATTAGTTAAATTTTAATTTATGAGGTTTTTAGTAAGAAAATTCTGTCAAAGATTAGAATTTGGGAAAAAAAAGCATCTAAAGAAGTAAAATAGCATTAAAACGTATGTAAATGGAAATATAAAAGTCAGTATAATTGCCCAAAAAATAGACTTAGAAACAAAATTCTAAAGAATTAAAAAAAACTGTTCAAACACAGAATTTTTTTGAAAAAAAATTCATAATTTCGCAAAAAAAATAATAATAAAAGACTTCAATGTAATCACTTACCTAAAAGTAGTTTTATTTTTAAGCACAATGGGCGAAGAATGGCGTGATATATAGGATAACAATTTTGGTTTAAGAACTGAAGACCCAGAAAAATATGATCCAGTTATAAAAGGTTTGGATAATTATTTATTGTATATTTGTTTGATAATTATATTAATTTTTATTTATTATAGTATAATTTATTAAAAAATACCGTTATTGCGAGATATAAATTCTTTAATTGCGTTCAAAGAGAAAACGGAAGTGTTGATTCTACTGTCATTAGCTAAAGATTGTCATTTTGAAACGCTATAGAAATCATAATAAGAGACTTTCCGTTTATCAATATAAAAGATACAGATATTAAAGAAAATGGATTGATTGAATCTGATATAAGCTTGGTCAGTCGATGCAATATTGCCGTGCAAAATAATCTAATAATCAGCAAACTCAAATTATGAGTCATCACCAAACATCAGCCGTGAATTCGGGAAACGGAAAAATTAATTCGAATATTTCGTCTACTTAAACAAGCGCAGAAATAAAAAAAAAATCGTTTATCATGCAGAGGGAAAAAGAGATAAATCCGAAGTAAATCGTAGATGCTCGAAATGTAATACGATTCACGCAATTTAGAGAATGTCCTGCTTTTGATAAAACATGCTATAAATGCACTAAATTAAAATAGTTTGCAAGTGTTTGTTTAAATCACAGAGAAAGAGATTCTCCTTCTCTGTGGTTTAAATAAAAAGATATATCAAATAATTAATGACTTAGATGCGGAAGATATCGAAACCGAAAGTAAAGAAATAAAATTCGATTCAGAAGTTGATGAAATTAACCCAGAGTAGAAAGAAAATACAAGCAGTAATAAAACGAAAATACTTAGCAAAACAGATACGGAAGCAAAAGTGAATATTTTTCTATTTTCAGAATTCTATACCTTCAAAAGAAAAGTTATAGCGAAAACAAATACAGATTTGAGGTCATTTACAGGAAAGTCGTTGAATGTTTTAGGAACGAGTGAATTTCTTTGTATTTATGGCGATAAAGCAGAATTCTATACTGTAAAGCAAAATTCAAGTGTGCTAATAGGTTTGAATTTTTGTGAAGAGGTAGGATTTATTAATAGAAAGAAAATGATTTCAATTATTAAAAATGTAGATTTAAAAAAATATATATATAATGATGTTTTCACCGATAATCTGGGTAAATTAGTATTTAAATGTGATTACCATTTTTAAATGTTAAAATAAATGTTATATTAAAAAAATTTCTATGGTAAATTTCTTAGCCATATTTCATACAAAATTTTCAACAAATTGGTATCGTATAAAAGTGTATGTTTCGTGTATCATAAGGCAAGGCTAAATGCGGTGTTTGTGACTCTCAAAATTTTATAGTTTTTGGTAGTTAAAAAAAATAAATCACTAAAGATAATATATTATTTTGATAATATAAATAATAATTATATATAATAACATTAATAATAAAAAATAAATCTATAATTTTAAAATCTATAATTAATTAATAAAATCATGAAAGGTTTTAAATATTGTAATTTGTATAAGTCTCGTCCAACCTTTATGTATTTTATCTTTTAACCAGGTAATCCAATAGAGATCCCAATTTATCTCTGTGAATTTTCAAAGCAATAAGTAAATATATTACGTCATCCATTTTTAAAACTTAGATTTAAAATAGACATTATATATATATATATATAAATTATATTTTTCAAAATATAATTTTAGGAATACAAGAAGTGTATAAAATATTTATAAAATCCGTTATGCTAAGCTTCTTCCATTCATATAGAGCTTCTTTCTAGTTGTATAGAGGAAACAAATTGAGTTTCTTTTACAATGTATAAAATTATATATTTTATATGAAATTTTTTTTTACACGATAACATTTTTTACTTATTTTTAAAATATGTGGAATTTAAAAACAGTATATAGCTTTTGTGGTATATTATAGGGAAAGTAAATAATCTTAAAAAGAAAATATGCATTTTAAATTTTTTTTATTAGTATCGGATGGAATCTCTTGATAAACATCAGATAATGCTTTGTTATTAAAAACTGCAGAAGTGAAGTAGAATTGTTGAAAATTCTAACTGTAAATTCTAATGAAGTCATAAAAATTTCAAAGAAATGAATTTCAGGTTTCACCTTCCTTTATATTTTTAACTCCCATATTGAAAAATAAAATGCATTGTATTCATGGTAATTAAAATTAATATAAAATCGATATTTCTCAGATTAATGTTACAGCAAGTCATCGGAGGTACCAATCGAATTCCATTTAAGTACAATGTTAAAGTAAAATATAAGTCTGCAATAGGCAGGTATATTGTAAGAAATTGTATTGTGGGAAAGAAATAAAATGAGTCGTGGATTTCTATCAACTTCAAACCATAAAGGATCAATTCTCCGACAATTGATTTTATGTAGCTGGAAAGCTCAGAAGTTTGCCCAGCCACATGCGAAAGAAGGGCTGACCCCTGCAGGAAAACAGGAAACGTCAGAAACAGACTTTCAGCCTCAGGGAAGCTATTCTCCCATCTCTTTAAATGAGACCATAAAGGAAACGGGAGAAATCTTTAAATGGGTTGAAAAGTGAACGGGCTGGTTATTCTTCGAATTATAGTATCATCATTCTTCGAATTATAGTATAGTATTCATTCGAAACCGAATAGCACTGAAATTGGCATTATTCTCAGGAAAGTGTTTGCAAGTGCTTCTGGTCGGTCCACTATCGGTGACTTGGACAATCTTTAATTGTCTGTGAAATGAATTTTTGTTGGCGTTCGTTATAGGCGTCATCTATTGATAGAATATAAAACTAAAGTGAAATCTTTAAGAAAATAACGTTATTTTTAGTTAAATTTTTTTAAAAAATATTTAACTCAAATAAATAATTTAAATAAATGGTTTTGAATGGAATTAACATTAAAAATTAATATTAGAAAATTAATATTAATTACAATTAATAAATTTTATTAATAATAATTAATAATTTGTTATTAAAAGTGTAGTTGAAAAGTAGTTATTCGGTATAAATATTTAAAAAAAACAATAACAAAATTATTTGTTATGTAAAATATTCGTGGATTATGAATCTCTATTTCAACAGTGAAAGAAAATTATGCAATTCAATATTGAATGAAAAAATGAAAGCGTTTTGAATTTCTGTATAGTGTAATCTATTGTTGGAAATTAAAGAAAAGAATATTTAAAAAAATATTGCCAGAATTCGGGAAAAAAAGAAAAAAAAAACTAAACGACTGTTTTGAACATTAAAATTATAATTAAGAATTACTTAATAATAATTATTGAATAGCATTATCAAAATGCTTATTAATTCTAAAGACAATCATTATCATTTAATTTTTTTTTAATTTTGAAAATCATTTAAAATTTGTTATTGTGCGATAATATTTTCAGGTTTACCGCAGAAAACTCAAAATTTCGCTTAATTTTTAATTATAAATATAAATATTATTTTCAAAAAATTTCTCAAAATCTCAGAAAAGAAAATTCTAACACCACTAACACAGACTCGCAGAAAAATATTTATCTTTATTTCTGCTACTAATAAAAAGGAATCTGTGTGTGTGTGTGTTGGCGCTCTGCACCCCAAACTGCTGGAAATACAGCTACCAAATTCGGCCCATGTATAACTTGAAGGAGGAAAATGTGTACCACGGAGAGATTTTTTTAATTGTTATTAGAATCAGAATTAAAGATTAATCTGTATTTTGCCAATTTTACGAGATAATTTCAGAAAATAATATTGCCTCAAAATAAATTTTACACCATTTCAAAATATATATATAAAATTGATTATAAGAATTTAAGCAAATTTTTCTTAAATTTTGAAATTTTTTTAAAAAAGTTTGAAAACTGTTAACAGTAGATTTTACGGCTGCTGTGAAATTTAAACAATTTTCATTGTTTCATCAAAAATTTTATCGCGGGATTTTTTTCCCACTATTGAAACCTAAAGATGAAAAATTCTATTAAATATTTGTGCGCTTATATGACGAATAAAAAAAATTGAATTTACAGTGCCGCGAAATTAGAAGATAGATGAACCAGACAATTACGTTATGAAACGATTATGATGTCCTAGTTTTCATTAAAAGTTTCCATATACTGAACATAAATAAGACAATTTAACGCATGGGAATTGTTGGGGGAATCATGAATATATGCATGTATTTTAAATGAAATTAAATGCACTCAATATCCCTGGTGAACCAACTGGTCGTCAAAAGCAGCTAGTTAATAATATTATTATTAATAAAAATAACATTAAAATTTTTAATAGTAAAAATGTTACAATGAAAGTAATTTTGGATAATGATGGCGTTTGAATAAAAATTCCGCACTTCAGAACAAGTGTGTTGATTCAGATTCACAGCTGGACTCGGATCCGGCAATTGAACGAGTATGAACTGTCACTATACTAAGCTTAGGTTCTTAGGGCATTTTCCATCCTGTAATGGCTTACTCTATTAACTGATACAGAGAAAGTAGTAGGACGAATGTAGTGGATTTGCTCAAATTTAAAATTATCCTTCTAATTTTTTTATCGCATAACGATTTTTATTGATTTACTTCCTTAAAGTATTAAATGTGTTGACTATCATTATATTCTCACGCATATAATGGAAGAGCATACTTGTGATATCTGTGGTTATAAATTTTCTCTGAGTAGTGAACTGAAACAACATTTAGTAATACATACAAATACAAAACCTTTCAAATGCGAAACCTGCGGCAAAGATTTTGCGAAAAAATCGAATTTAAAAGCACATAAATTTTTACATTCAAATCAAAAACCTCATGTTTGCGAAGTGTGTGGAAGAGCATTTTCCCAAAAAAATGTATTGAAGGCTCATATGTTTACACATACAAAAGAAAAACGTTTTACATGTGAATTATGTAAAAGAAAATTTTCTCATATGTGTTATTTAAAATGTCATTTGCGTGTACATACGAAAGAGAGTCCATATGAATGCGATATTTGCCACAAAACATTTCCTTATAAAAGAAGTTTGAGTGCTCATTTACTTTCTCACACAAATGAAAAACCTCATCAATGTGAAGTGTGTCAGAAGGCATTTGTTCAGAAGCACAGTTTAAATTTACACTTGCATAAACACACTGAAGAAGAACTTCAGAAATACTACAAAGAAGATTCTGATAAGATTTTGCAAGCTGAAAGGATAGTCCATGCATGTGAAGTCTGCGGCAGAGAATTTCAAAAGAAATCAAATTTAATACGTCATCTGTACACACATTCAGAAGAAAAACCTTATGCATGTGAATTTTGTGACAAAACATTTTCTGAAGAAAATAACTTTAAGTGTCACTTACGTAAGCATACAAGAGAGAAATCTCATGTTTGCGAGGTTTGTGGCAGAACATTTTATGAAATGCATCATTTACAATCTCATTTGCAGCAACATTCAGAAAAAAAGTCTTATGAATGTGAATTATGTCACAAAGCATTTGCCCAAATGAGTGGTTTACGAGCACATTTTCGTGTACATGAAAAACAGAAACCTCTCATATGTAAAATGTGTCAAAAAATCTTTTCTAACAGGGATGATTGGCAAAAACATAAAGCTACACATTACACATCTAAAGAGAAACCTCATGTATGTGAACTATGTAATAATGCATTCACATCAAAGGATAATCTAGAGGTGCATTTTTCTTATGCACACACCAGTGACACCTCGCGTATGATAAATACATTACAAAAGGTAATTTGAAAATACACATTACACATCTAAAGAGAAACCTCATGTATGTGAACTATGTAAAAATGCATTCACATCAAAGGATAATCTAGAGCTGCATTTTTCTTATGCACACACCAGTGACACCTTTTGTATGATAAGTACACTACAAAAGGTAATTTGAAAATGCATTCAAGTTGTTATATTTTTGGAATTATTCTTGTTTGAACATTTTCTCTTAAGAAGACTTTGTTATTAAATTATCTTTAAAGTGCATAAGTAAAGCTTGTATTAAATGTAGCATTTTGTGCTTGTTTAAATTCGGAGCATAAATATCATGTACAAAGTTAAATTCTTGCACCTATGAATTATGAGGAAAAAGTATATTCTGATTATTTATTTTTTAAATGTTATTTATCAATACAATTCTCCAACAAATTAGTTTTGATTGCCATTATTTTTTTTCTAAAATAAATCTCTTAAGACATCTTATTCCTAAAGGCATGCAATTACAAACAATATTGTTAATCATATTTTCATGATAATGTGTTGGCGCAATATAGCCAAATTTGGCTCTTGTGCCAGTAAAACTCACTCAACCAACCAACCATGATATTGTGCAACATTCAGAATATTGAGCAGCTTTTCAGAGATGTCATATATTATCTTGGACTAACAGGGATAACTTTGATGAAAAGATCAATTTTAAGTATTTCAAATAAAATTGTAAATTATATTTTATTCTTTATCAACATGACAGCTATAGCATTTTTATGTACACATAATTATCTGTTTTGATAAATTAGATAATTATGTGTACAGAAGTTGGACTTCACTGTTTGCAATTTGAATTTTGTCTATGGGTAATCATAATGTTTAATCTGTTTGCTTAAAGTTGTAATTATAAGTCAATTAATATATTATTTCAATTGATAACAATTAAATTTTGTAGCTTAGAGAAGTAGTAACTTTATAGAGTTTTAAAATGAAAAGAACATTGTAGACTTCAGATATATTTCAGTAAAGCTTGATATGTTAACCCCTCCCCAACAAATCATTATACATCTTTATGATAGCATAGTGATCATTTTGCTAAAGGGAAAACTAGACAATTTTTCTCAGTCATTTACTTAGCTTTTGTCCTTTTAATTTTCTTGGCCGATTTTAATTAATTATTTTTTACAATAATAGCAGTGAATTGCATTATTCTGTTAAAGTACCGCATTTAAAGTGCAATTAAATTATAAAAATATATAAGTATTAACATTATAAAATGTTATAAAAATATTATAAATATATTCAATTATAAAAAAAATATTATATTATAAAAGTTTTTGAGCATGTTCTGGAGAGTTGCATTTAAATGACAATTGCAAGTAATCCAGAGTTTTTGAGTTAAATGTTTCAAATTATATATAAAAAAATTTATGCTTATTTTTCTGAAATGTTTAAATCAAAATTTAAAAATATCAATTTTATTGATGCTTGTTTTGCTTAAATATTTAAATCAAATAAAAA
>JAPMOR010097217.1:459208-486423 GCA_026543865.1 Argiope aurantia | reverse complement strand
TTGTTTGTGGATAAAAACTGAACATATTTTCCTGAGAATATTCTGCAAACTATTTATAACTTAATTCAAAATTGTCGTATATTTGTTACAATTATAAAATTAGCATTGAAATATTTGTCAGCAAATAATGTCAAATTCATTGCCTTTTTTATTTGCTTTGATAAAACTACTTTTCAGATTTATTGTATTTTTACTGCATTTTCAGTTCATACTTTTTTTGGGGAGGGGGGATTTTAATAATAATATATATGCATAGTTAATATTCTAATGCTTGCATATGTTTACTAAATATATTTAAATTTCCTGTTTCTTTTAATTTTTGTAGTGTATTAAATCTGCAGATTATTATCTATAATACAAAATGTCTTTTGTAAAGTTTAATTTACATTTTAATATTTGACATATGTATTCTAATTTTTTTTCCCTTGAGAATCACTGAATGCATAGTTTTTCTACTTCATTTTCAACGTAAAATAAATATAAAATTCTGTGTACATTTAGTTGAATAGATGTTTTGATTTCAATAAAAAGAATTTTGTGTAACATTTATATATTGATTGTAACAACAAAATAATATTAACAATAGCAGTAGTGTGCCAGGATGATGTGATTTTAGATTATGATTGCATACTTTTTTACTTCAGAACTGATAAATACTTTGCAATTATATATTCTATTTAATGAAATATTTATGATTTTAAAAAGATATATTCAAAAATTCAGAATTATGGAATGAGGGAGACCTTTCATCTTACTTCCCTTATTTTATTGTTACACATGAATTTTTAAAGATTTTAATGCAAGAGTAATTGTACTCATCAACAGATCATATATTTTAGTGCAAATTATTAATTACTTACTATTGCCCACATCACAAACACTAAATTAAAATGTTAAATATTATGATTCAGTGGATATAAATTTTAGAATCATCGCTTCAGATCCATTTGTCACTTTTGGCTTTCAACAATCATTTTCTTCTCATTCTTTATCCAACTAAAAAGAGGAAGTCCAACTCCTCTTGGTAATTCTAATAGATGGTGATAATTGTTACAAATATCAAAAGATATGTTTAAAAGTTTTTTTTTTGAAGGTATTGTTTACAGTATTCAAGATTTTGAATTGCCAAAAATGTAAAGATATCCATTTACCTTTTTGAAAAGAAAATTTTCAAGATGAAAGATATCTTAATTTGCATAGAGTTTTTCTTTTGCTTGTACTTTCCATCCTTTATAACTTCTGTTTGCAATTATTTTATTACTATTTGGGAAAATGCTCATCATTTCTGAAGTGTTTCAAAACTAGTGTTGTAGAATTTAATGAGCTTTATAAGTTTTTTGCAACATCTTCGAAGTCAAAACATTTATTTTCAGAAAAAGAGAATTCTTAAAATATCACATTAGATTTATAGTATTACAAAATTAAAAAATTGCATGCATTCGAAGGATGTATTGTTGGCAATTACTTTAGTTTTAAAAGGAATCACATACTAGATATTAGAAATATATACAACATTAAATCATTTAAAAAAACTATTAATAATTTAATTTTAAAGATCAATTTTATCCATATCTTTGCATTTTTTTCTCTTATTTAAAGCAATTCTTAGAATCAGACTACAAATAATTATTTTTGTATATATGTTCCTGCAAAGCATTCTGCAATTCAGTGTATACTTCTTAAATTTTGTTAATAAATAACAAGCTGCATTTTATGATTTAAAAATGAACAGCAAAAGCCAACAATGTGAAAGTACACTTTCAAACCCTAAAAAATTTTCTTTAAGAAAGTGTTAAACAATTGTTGATTCGCATTTAAAACATTGCTGATGACTTTTGTGTGGAAAAAAAATTTTTTATGTGTGTCAATTAAAAAAAGTATTGTAAGAATCTTAAAAGTTTGAATTATTCATTACAGCATATTAAAATATTTTGATTTAAGAGAAGCGATCATTAGGTTTTCAGTTAGATCTTGATTTCATCTAATATTTGCCTGATGTGCATATTGGAGCGGTGACAGAAAGAAGGTATTCTTCCCCTACTCCCATTGGCGGAAAATGTGCGTTTCATCGTCAAAAATTTGCATTGTTTCTGAAGAGAGGTGTGGCGAACTGGATATGAAAGATATTAATAATTTAAATCTTGTCTTAAGATTATTATATGGTGAGGTGAACATATGTGAATTTTATCCGAATTTGATGACTCAGTAAACAACAATTAAATCTTCAGAAAGTCAGATATCCATTTTGTGGTTTTCCATTCAGTTTATAGTTTATTATAGCCTGCTGTTAAATGTCTACATTTACAGTCTATATTTGATAGAATAACCAACATAGTGATAAGGTGAATCAAATATCGTGTTTTGCCGACTGTTGTTAGACAGTCGTCAAAGAAATTAACTGCTTATTGGCGGAGTTATTAGGAAAAATGAAAGTATTATTTTTATAAAACGTTGATATAATGCAACAAATCGCTTTTCCCGATTGCAAATTTACTGATCATTTAAGAAACGAAGGATTATATTATTTGTCCAATCATTTCCTTTTGCAGTAATACATTTTCCAGATTTTATAGCTATTATATATTACTTTTTTATATTTCCTTGTTTGGTGAAAGGTTAAAGCCAACCTATTAAAAGAAGAGGCAGTTGCTGTCATCACTCTCTTGCAGTGTTTGCTCAGTCCGAATGCTGCAGTTACACTTGGTTACTCTTTTTCGGTGTGAAGAAAGAACCCTCGAACTTCTAACTGGAAAATTAAAAACAATTCAACAAAAATCGTATTATGTAAAACAAAATATTTTTTATCTAATATATTATTCATTAGAAATTCATTACAATATACGTAATTATTATATTCATTATTATATACGTGTTTGGCAAAAGTACAAAATGCAGTTTGTATTATTTAAATTCAGAATATATTTCTTTTCATTATTCTTCCTGTAATAAAGAAACGTTTAACGCTCAACTGTTCACATCCATCCTCAAATGGTGAACTTTTGCTGAAGAAACTAAATCCCTCGTCGACTGTGAGGGGGACAGCAAACGGTTGTCAACAAGGCGGCAATTACACCCTGCTAACGCCATCTCTGATTTGCATACACTTCCTTTTAAATGTTTTAATGTAATTTTGGTAATTAGCCTTTTTAAAAATTATCAACATGACAACTAATAAAAATAGAAGCAAATAACAACTTCGTTGTAATATTTCCCAAGTAAAAGCATTTATACATACAGAAAAAGAAATCATAATTATAATACAAAACTATGTAAAGCAACTTCATGTGGGATTACTAACTTAGAAAACTGTGTGCTTTTTCGGAAAACTACTGTATAAATAATATCTTAAATGTAATTATTAGGATTTTCAAAGCCTCACAGAAAATTTTAGAAATTTATATTATTAATAATTTGAATGCTGTGACTAAAAGAGTTAAAAGTATGCGTTTCATATTTTCCATCAATTTTTCTTTATATTCTTAATGCTTTACAAAATTTAATAAGGCACAAAAATATGTTTGAATGCAAATTTTATAACATATGCATAAAGTTTACAGCATACATTATCATTACAAATGGATTGATAATAATTTTTATTAATTTTTACGATAAATGCATTTATTAAATAAAAAATAAAAATAAAAAATTACGCTTATAGAAAATAATATATTATAGTAATATATATTTGAACTATTTATCCTGTTTAAGAAATGTAATTTAATTTTTTTAAAAAACTAAAACGAGTAATCATAATATAATTGCGTGATGTAAATTATCCGTGATATGATAAAAATTAGATTATATGAAAATTTTTAAACAATCGAAATACAGTTAAAATCGTCTGATTCAACGCAAGGAATGACCGAACTGTTGAATGAATTAGGATCCGAAAGAACTTTGAGAAGCAGGTGCTGAGGTTTTATACGATAACTGTGTTTCGTTTTGTAAGAGAAAAGGAAAATTAGCTAAATTTTGGACGCCAGTTCATTCAATTAAGAACACTCAGCCAATAATAAGAATTTTTTTCATATTAATGCTACTACTTTAAGACTACATACTGAATACATTTTCAGTCAATAGCAACTGAAGTGTTCGTCTGTCTCCGTTATAGAATGATTTTTTTTTTTTTTTTTTTGTAATGGAGGGATCTATTAAATCAGATAATTGTATGTCTATATCTGATTTACTTCCCAATTCACAAGAAAGGTCTTATAAATGTGATGTATGTCATGTTGTATTTACACAATTAAAATGTTTAAAAGCGCATTTATTTGTGCTTTCAAATACGAAGATTCATGTGTGCGGTAAAGCGTTTTCTCGGAAAAATGCATTAATAACCCACCTGCGCATTCATACAAAAGAAAAGTCTTACGAATGTGAAATATGCTCTAGAGTATTTAATAATAATTTTGATTTAAAAGACATTTTTTTACACATACGAAAGAAAAGCCTTATCAATGTGAATTATCTGAAAAATATTTTTCTTATAGACACACTTTAAAGTTGCATCTACTTATTCATACAAAGGAGAGACCTTTTGTATGTGACATCTGTGGTAAAACATTTAATCATAATAGTCACTTGTGGAATCATAATCGTGCTCATACAAATAAAGAGAAATCTTATATATGTAATATATGTGGGAAAGTATTTCCTCGAGGAAACTATTTAAAATTGAAAGACCCATATGGAAAAAAGGCGCCATATTAGTGATATACAGTGTCTCACAAAAGTGATGGGACACTTGTGCTTTACTAAAGGAAACTGTAATAAAATAAATAAATAAACATGTACAAAAATTTTTTGGGTGTGTTTCATATTTAAAGTTAGTAACAATTATTACATAACATACATTTTGTCAAAATATTAAAATATTAATTTAATAAAAATACAATTGTTTAGAACGGAGCAAAAAATGGCTCACATAAGTGATGGGACACTTACTTTTCCATCAAATATTTATCCAAAAATTTTACTTTTTAAAAGGTTTTAATATTTTGTTGGATTTCCTTTTACTTTTAAAACATGATTTAATCTTCTTGGGATGGATTCGACTAATTTTTTTGTGATTTCTGGAGTGATTTTACCCCATTCTTCTTGAAGCACCGATTTTAATTGTTGTTTTGAAGAAATGGTGTGTTTGTGATTTCTTGATTCCAATTCTTGCCATATATTCTCTATGGGATTTAAGTCTGCAGATTGTGGTGATGTTTTTATTATTTCAGGGCAGTTATACAGCAGCCAGAGTCTAACGTTCAAAGCAGTGTGCTTGGGGTCATTGTCCTGGTAGAATTTAAAATCGTTATGAAGGTTCAATTTTCGTGCTGAAGATTTCAAATTTTGCTTTAAAATGTCAATATACTTGTACTGATCCATTATACTGTCAATAAAAACAAAATTACCAACTCCAGCAGACGACATACACCCCCATACCATAACTCCTCCTCCACCATGTTTTACCGTTGGCACCAAGTTCTGTTTGCGAAATTCTTTCCTGGGTTTTCTCCACACCAAGATTCTACCGTCAGAACCAAATATATTAAATTTACTCTCATCAGCAAATATAACTTTATTCCAGTAATCAGAATTCTTATTTATGTTGGATTTTGCGAAAGCTAATCTGAGTTTTCTATTCTTTTCACTTACGAAGAATTTTTTCCTGGCTACTCTACCATGATATCCAGCAGATCGAATTACCCTTCTAATAGTCTCAGGATTAACAATTATTCCATATAATGCTTGTAAATCAGCAGCAACTTTAGGAGCACTCTTTCTTGGATTTTTTTTTTAATATCTCGAACGATAATTCGCTTTATTCCATTGGATAGCTTTGATGGTTGGTCAGGTCTTCTTTTATCCTGAATAATATGATTCTTTTTATATCGTTTAATGATATTGAAAACTGTTGAATGACTCAAGTTAACTGTTTCAGCAGTTTTTCTAATAGATTTTCCACGGTCAATATGCAAATTAATAACTAATTTTCGAATTTCAGGCGAAGTTTCTTTTCGTTTAGCATTCATGGCTGCACAGAGCTAAAAAACACAAAAATTCCAAAACAAACTGGAGAGAAATACTGCAGACGATTTTATAAATTATTGCCAATTGCTTCTGAGTAAAAATAAAACCACCAAAAATATTTTTATTGCTTATTTCAGACGATTTTTGTTGCATATCTAATGGTGTCCCATCACTAATGTGAGCTATATTTTGCTAAGCTCTAAACAATTGTATTTTTATTAAATTAATATTTTAATATTTTGACAAAATGTATGTTATGTAATAATTGTTACTAACTTCAAATATGAAACACACCCAAATAAATTTTGTACATGTTTATTTATTTATTTTATTAAAGTTTCCTTTTGTAAAGCACAAGTGTCCCATCACTTTTGTGAGAGACTTGTGAGAGACTCACTTTTGTGTAGCAGAGAATTTTCTCAATCAAGCAATAGAAAAGTGCATTTAGGGACGCATTCTACTGGAAAACCTTACATATACAAAGAATGTGACGAAGCATATTCTTTTGTAAGCTATTTAAAGCACATTTAAATACACATTCAGGAGTTAAACCCTATATCTGTGATGAGTGTGGTAAAAAATTTTCTTTTAAACCGTATTTAAAAAAACATTTATTAAGTCATATGGAAATAAAAACTTAATACTTTAAACAATCTGTAAAATATGCTTACTATTTACAACAATTCATACTGATTTTTACTGTAGTAAACTAAATGATTTTTTCTAAAGTGAGTGTGGTTATTGGCATTTTATATTTGAAATTCAATTTCCACTTATATCTTTAGTGTGCATCTTTATCATGTATTATTTGAGATAAATATGAATTGGTGGCTTCTGAAGCATTGCTTTTTTAAATTATAAATATGATTTGGAATTTTTTTTTATCATTTCCTTTTTACTTTTAGAATTTATTGTAAATAATAATATACATTTAATATATGTGCAGATAATTTTTATATAATTTATATAAACTTTGCACTGTTTTGAAAATAATAAATGAAAAAAATATTTTATGTAAAAGACTTGGACCAAATAAGACCAAAAGATTGATTTATTTATATTCAAGAATAATCTGCCAAGGAAGCTAAAAGATTAAAGGCTTCTCATTCTCTGTTTATTATAATGTAGAATTATAAGAATTTAAGCATAGAGTCTTTATGTTGAATTGAAAGCAGTGATAGTTTAGTATCAGTGTCAGCTTACAGACAAAAGGATGGTTTGTAATAGGCCTGATTTCATAGGCTGACTCCTTGGATTTGGGAGATGTGACATTAGAATTATGTGATATCAGTAGAATTTTCATAATTTACTAGAGATTAATAAAAGTTTATCAGAATGGTACTCACTCCTTTCTGACACTAAATCTGTCGTCAGTATCTTTCCCTTGTAAACCATAAGAATTAGATATTTAAAATATCTGGGATAGTTATAAGAATATATTTTGTATATTTTAAAATTGAATTTATTTTCCAATAATTATACTTTTCTGTTAAATAATTTTTTTTATGTAACAGTTTTTTTTATGCATTTTATTTAAATTGTTACTTATGGATATTTATAGCTCCAGGTTTTATTGGCAAACAAATGAAAAATGTCACCAAAATGGTTGCATTATGTGTAATGGTGCTTGACAATATGGGGATATTCTAAAAATTGCCAAGTGAATCACAATACTGTAAATAACCTCAAGTACCAAATTTAAAAAAAAAAATCTTGAAATCATGAAATATTTGCTACAATAGTATATATAACAATATGATGTATATATAAGAAATTTTTAAGTTTCTGAATTTGATAGATGATAAAGAAGTATGATACCTAAAAAAAGTAATGTTATGAGGAGAAAAATAAATTTAAATGTTTCATCAAGTTTTTAATTATTGCTTTTTCAAGAATATATAGAAAAAAATAATGAAATATCTCAATTTATGGACGCAATATAAGTCAATTAAAAAATTTAAAGCATGATAAATAAAAACACACTAAATTATATGCATTGAAAAAAAGTCTAGAAAATTCTTTTTTTACTATAATTTTCATCTTCCACCAGTGGGAGTCTTTAAAGTTGAACTGAAATCAAATCTTGGAGAAAATTTGTTATTTTATTATAAATTTAAATAATGTACTTAAAACATTATTTATAATATAACATGCTTTATAGTTTAGTCATTGAAAATTAATATATCTTGATATCAGAATTAACCTGGTTATTTAATCCTTTACACTCGGAAGGTGACTCGCCCTTCAAGACAGTACATCAGGTTGACGTTTATTTAATTTTGATTGTTGAAAATACCTGCAAAGTAGTAAGAAGATGCAAATTAATTAAACGGGAGAATTTAACTTAAAACAATTTTACATATTTATTTTTTGTAGCAATAAACAAATTCCTTGTATTAGGTGAATAATTATGCATTAAATTACTTTCCTGAGTGCAAAGAGTTAAATTTTCATGATAAATGACTGAAAATGAGGAATCAATTTAGAAATGGTTATTTGCTCATATTATTATGAGAAAAAGAAAGGAAATATTTTTCAAGTTTTCTTAATACTATAAAAAGGCTTTTTCATGCAGTGATAGAAGTCTTTATATTTATTTAAACATATTTTATTTTTCCAACTATGAAATGAACGGTAATTTTAATTATTGTCAAAGAAATATTTATATGCAAAATAGAACTGCAAATCCATTCATTCTTTTGATTCTTTTATTTTGTTCTGTTTTGATTGATTTCAATGCCCTAGATCTTCAGCATGAATTGGATGTTTTTCAATTTAATATGTCCGTAAATTTGTTCTGTACAAAGTTCAAATAATATTGAACCACATTTAGAAAAGATTTAAAGATTGAAAATAGTTTGACCTCTGATAATAATCACAGAAAATTATCTGATTTATTACCAAAGAATTCTAGACACCATTTGCAAATATAAAATAAATTATTAAAATTTTTTTAATAATTTATTATCTTAATAATTTTTTAATAATTTATTATCTTAATAATTTTTTAAGAATTAATTTATTTTGAGTACATTGTTCAAATTCCTATAATGTATTCTATGAAGCTAATGGGCAGTTAAATAGTGTACCTTCAATCAATCTTTAATTCAAAATCTGACCTCACAAATGTGGCAGTTACTTTTATTTTCATCTAACTAGCTTCATTTTCATTTCTTTTTCTTATCTATATATTTAAAAAAAATGATAATAAGGAAAAGCGATTGAATCAGTTGTCCAGCTGCAACTGCTAAGCCAATTTCGAAAAGCTTAGTTTCATATAAATTATGATTCCCATATGCCATCTAGAATCACTTGCTTTCCACCACCTTCCATTTTTGGGAAAAATCGCTTCTAGGCTCAGTCGTTGCATCGATTTTGAAAATGTTTTGCTTCATGGGAATGCTTCCGACCCTTCAATACATTATCAATGGTCTTCTACCTCTCCATTTCGTGAAATAGTATAAAATAAAACTTTGACACAGTTTTTAAACTCAAGAATCAATGGGACTATTTCGTCACTTTGCAAAAATCATTTAGAATGTTCTAATACTATTGTGCAATTTTTACTTAATGTAACGATAATTTTATTATTCTTTTGATGTTACAAGATATAGTTAGAGTTGGTTGACATAAATAAATTAACATTATTAATACTGCCTTCGACGATCATATTAATATAATTCAATCCACGAATTGTGATAAAATACATTTTATCAAAGTAAAGAAAGTACTATTTTAAATTGGAAATGCTTAGTAATGGGATAGCATTGGGATTGGTTAGCTAAGCTTGAGAAATTGTCTTGAAAAGTGACAAAATTGATCTAGTTGTTGAAATTGACTGGTCTCTGTCTACATCTTATTTTGTAGTAGCTTGAAAAGTGAGCTAATTGTGACTGACGATCTTCGATAATATATTTAGAAATGGTGAAATTTCAAACGGATTAAAAACTGATAAAATTATTATATTAAGTAGTTTAGTTAGGGATTGTAATGTAAGGACGCTGTCAAATGTTCTCCTTATACAGAATGTACGTTGAAGTAAGTATTATATAATTTCTAAATAAATACAAAATGATTTTTGAAAAGTATATCTATTATATTTAATATAAAAAAAAGCAGCATTTGGATTTTAAAAACAATTTCACTTTTGATAGAAAATTCTTAATATTACTACAATTCTACCATAATACATTTACATTTTTTAAAAATAATTTGTTGCATTCTGATAGGAAAAATAGTTGAAAATGAAAAATGATTCACTTTATTGGCAAAAGGAATTAAATATGCATAATTCGAAAGAAAGGCATTAATTTTATCTCTGCTACAATAAAGATGAATGTGTGTGTTTTGGCACTCTACAGGTCAAACCGTTGGATCTACAGCTTTGAAATTTCACACACATATATACATTAAAAAGTGAAAACGAGCACCTTGGAATGATCTAAAAGAATTTTTTTATTAGAATTTTAATTATTTAAACTATCATCTGTGTTTTGTTATTCTTTTTCGCACTAACTTCCGAGAATATCATTGCACAAAAATTAATTTTGTCCCAACTGCTTTACAACGTTTCAAAATTTAAAAATATTGTCTTTTTAATGATTTAATTGCCGTGTGAATATATATATTTATTTTTTGCCTGATTTTCAACAATATCTCACATTGTTACCTTGATATTTGAACCATTTTCATTGTTTCATCAAATATTTAATTAAGTATTTTCATCCATTGTTGAAAACTTAAGAAAAAGGATTATTTTTAATATCTGCGAATTGTTCGCTAGTCAATTATACAAAAGGTTACATTTTTAAAATTAAAAAAGTGAAGCGAAACTTAGAAGACGGATGAAATGAATGTTTACATTTTTAATAGAGCTATGATATCATAGAACTGGTTTCCATTAGAAGTGTTCATGCATTTAGTGAACATAGCATATGCAAATCAGAAATACCATGACTTTAATGTTTGACAATTTTATGGAACGACAAACGTAGTTATATCTAAAGAATTTAACTAAAATGAAATGTAATCAATATTCCTGTCGAATTAACTGGTAGCAAAAGATTATCAGTATGAAATAAAAATTGGCGAAATCGATACAGTATTTACGACAAAACGAAAGATTCTACTCTTTTTGCCAATGTAAGTATATTGGAGGACACTGATTAATTTATAAATAAAAAGAAATATTCAGTCAATCGGCTGTGATCTATCAAGTCGGATATGTAGATGACGGTTTATGACTAAATAAATATCCACTCTTATGAAACGGTATTTCACGTTTACAAATCAATAAAACATTAGCATGTCATAACCTTTTTCCCATGGAATGATTCTTCGAATTGCATATACTCATTAATGCAGATTCAGTTTTATACTTGATCCAGATCCGTTTTGTGGTTTGGAAATCGTATTCGCATATAATCGTTTGATTATATTCCGTTATGACTCCGTGAAGATCCGAATTCCGTGTCTAATCCAGAATGAACGATTCAGTATCTTCTATACAGAAATAATGCAATGATAATGATTTGGCGCATTTCTGTCGCAGGATACTATCCTGTCGATAACAGTATTAATGTTTTTATTTACATTTTCTGTTCGCTCTTGCAATGGAGGAATCTCCTTTTTCTAAAACTCCATCGAATGATGATTCAACAACAGATCTTCTTACCAATACAAATCAGAATCCGTACGAATGTGAGATATGTGATGAAGTATTTACACATGCAGATTGTTTTAAAGCCCATTCGTTTACACATTTAAATGGAAAAATTCATCAATGTGAAATCTGTGATAAAGCGTTTTCTCGAAAAGATGGTTTAATGACCCATCTACGTTTGCATACGAAAGAAAAACCTTACGAATGTGAAGTATGTTCCCGAGCATTTTCTGAGAAACATAATCTTAAACGGCATATGCGTGTTCATACGAAAGAGAAACCTTATGAATGCCAAGTATGTGATAAGAAATTCTCTCATAGCGGCTCATTAAAATCGCACCTGCTTATTCATACAAAGGAGAAACCCCATGGGTGTGAAATATGTAATAAAGCATTTGCGCATAAATGTAGTTTACGAGCGCATATTCGTACACATACTAAAGAGAAACCTTATGTGTGTGATATATGTAACAAGGCATTTTCTCATGGAAACCATTTGAAATCACATAAGTGGACCCATACGAAAGAAAAACCTTATACTTGTAAAATATGTCAGAGAGGGTTTTCTCAAATTAGTAATTTAAAATCGCATTTAGTGACACATACTAATGAAAAACCTCACCTATGCAATGAGTGTGGTAAAGCATTTTCTCATGCAAAACATTTAAAATCTCATTTGGCTATTCATTCAGAAGACAAACCATTTGGCTGTGATGTATGTGGCAAAACATTTCCTTTGAATGCATCTTTAAAAAGACATTTATTGAGACACACAAAAGAAAAACTTTTAAAAAATTCATCCATTTAATTATATTTATGTAATTTAAAGAGTTTTGACTTTTTTTTAATCTGTTATTTACTCATGCTCCTTATAACCAACTAAATCAAATAATGTCTTTTAAATAATTGTTAGTAAATTGCAATTTGATTAAAGAATTTCACTTTATTTCATATGTTTGAAAAAAAACATGTTTTTACTTGATATATATATATATAGATAGATTAAGGGCTAAAGACTAGTCAATATAGCAGGTGCCTAAATGTTTATATTTTGAACTCATTCTCAATGTAAAGTCCCATTTGTTATTAAAATAATCAAAGTAGTTTGATATATATTTTTTTTTCATTCACTAAATCAGCCATAAGGAAATGTTTACATATTCACTTTTACATAGAGGATAATCAGGGATTTTTCATGCTTACTGCTTATAAAGCATTATTTATTTGACACTTTTATGTAAAAAAAGGATATTTGAATTTTTTTAGCTCTTGTGCTATTTATTATTTTTAGTCTTCATTAATTAATAGTTCAAGCACTATATAGTTTTTTTAGAAACATCATTCATAAATTAGACTTTCATTTTTTTTTACCACTTTAATATTACAATTTAAATGGATGGTGAATTTATATATATATTCCTTTTTACATAGTTTTTCATGAATTCTCCACTGCATTGCAAATAATAAGTAAAAAGAAAATGGCTGGTAATGATTTTATTTATTCATTAAAATTATGAAATGTACAATCAAGATAAAATAAAAACTGGGTATATATATTCAATAAAATATCAGTTTTTGGAAATTTGTTATAAGAAAAATGAGTAATGATACATGATAATGTAAACAGAACAATTAAATATTGAATTGTTTCTTCTATTTTATTAAAATTCTGAGTATTTTATCATGGAATGAAACCATTAGGCTGCATTTAATTGACAGGACAACTTTAAAATTGCTTTCTGTTAGTCTCAGAAAGAAGGAATCATTTCTGACATTAAAGCATAGCACTTTCTGTTAGGATTAATTCACTTTTCTATTATATTTGGTTGCCTGCAATTTAAAATTTGTTCAGAAAAAAAAGGTAATAAAATATTATAACTTCATTTTTTAAAATTTTTATTATATGAAGAGAGAAACTTAACCGAAAATCAGGTCATTATTTAAAGAAAAATGGCAAAAAGATACATTATTAATTTATCAATTTTAGATTACAGTAATTGGGGGGGGAAACACAATGCTTTAATTACTGGAATGAATTTGAAATATATTTTTTATTATTCAAAAGCAATTTTCATTGTGAATTTTAAATTTATTTTTGATTTCTCTCACCATGAACTTAATCAGTATGCCAAATAGAGTTTAATTTTTTATCTAACACATGATTTTCTCTCCAAATAATTATTTGAAATATATTATAGGGTAATTTTTATCAATATTTATATGTTAACTGTATATGAGTGATTTATCACCAAAGTTGTCATATTTATTTGAATCAGTGATTAATTGTATAGTGAGTGTCATGTTAGTCTATTGACTATGTGCATCAAAGACATGCGATTTAGCCAAGAGTATGCAATTAATAGACAAGTACTGTTTCATCTTATATGAGCCCTACATTTTTATTTTAGGTTTATTTTGTGATTATAAGTTGATATAAATAATTCCAATTTTAATATTAATATCAAAATATGTATTCAATGAAACCTGTCTGTACTGTATGGACATAAGCCAAATTAATATTACTATAGACCAGTTACAGTACAGACAATTTAAACATATAAAATTATATTTTTAAAATTTAAATTATTGGAACTTTTTATAAAAATGTCAAAATGAAAATTTTATTAACAATATATATATAAAAGATATATGCATACATTTATTTTGTAAAAAAAAATTATATTAATTTTGTTTGCTTATTTTTTTTATGCAAATGGCATTTGCTTGACATTTCAACTCCTGTAACAAGTTCAGATGCGCATTGGAAACATTTGATACTATTGCAATAAAATCCTTCAGAATGTTAATAAAGGATATTGTATTTTTGCAGAAGTTGAATTTTATTTTGAGAACATTTGGTTGCCTTTTCCTCATAACTCTGATCACCTGGAATTAATTCTGCTATAATATCTTCACCACGTGCGCCGCTGAAAATCTTGGACATTATTGTCTAAGTTGTCTCATCATCACTGTCTGAGTTTTGGAAAACACTAACAGGCGGGGAGTAAAAAAGACAAAAAAAAAAAAAAAAATGCACATTTTTCTTTTTTGGTCATTTGATTTAATTCAATATTCTTTCATTCGATCTTTTTCGCCTGTTTTTTCATTAAAAAAAAAAGGAAAGATTTTTCAACGGTTCTGGACGTAGTTACAGAATTATAATTTCCGGAGACCTCATCATATACGCTTTTTACATCAACTGCATATAGAATGAGAGCTTATTATTGAGGTTATTAGTAATATTCTGAGCTAAATTTTTCCGATAGCGTGAGTAGCAAGTATTCTTGAATTAGTTGATATTGCCTAAATCGAACAGCTGCAGGTTTGACGTGCAATTTTTTGTAATGTAAAACATTTATATGTTTTTTGTTTTTTTTAATCTAGGGGAGTGTTTTGAGGTGTGCAGCTATCAAATATGAGAGTAAAATCCTTTTTCATTTCTTTATCAAAATCAAGCAGCCAGTTGTTGCCGCTATCCGATCTTTCTTATTTGCCTTGTAATTAGGTGATTAATTTATAGCATTTTTAAAACTTCTTACTCTTGCATACTTTCCAATGATCAATAGATCCAATTTATCGACTTCAGTAATGTTTGAACACAGCAAGGCTGTCAGTCTACTTCGATTTATTATCAGTTTTATTTTCTCCTTTAGTTTAAATGGCATTGTCTTATATAGCATCCACTGATAGAACAAACTAGTTTTTCTTGTATTAGTACATAACATCAGGGAAAATCAGTTTTTGTTTTTGTTTTCAGAATGCGATATCGTAAACGAGCAAACTTTTCTTCATGTAGTTTTAGAAACAACCTCACGACGTTCACGAAAGGAGTTCCATCATCCATTGCTGGCTTTGAAATCATTGTTGCCTGACAAAGACGCGATTTTCCTCAATTTTTCAGAAATTATTATTTTATTGATGGTCACAGATTGTCCTTTATAATTTCATGAAACCAACTTATAGCAGTTTTATCAACATTATTGTTTAGGACTCTTTTAAATCTTTTATGTTTGCTATCCACTTGGCTACTTTCTAAAACTTCTTCAGTATGTATATGCCTTCAAAAATGTACCCTATTAGCACAAAATGCCCCAATAACGTTGCTATGACGTTGGCCGTGATTAAGAATGTTGGACAACATCGTGGAAATATCTTACAATATCTTGTGCTAATAGGGTAATTATCGTTAGCTGCGAACAATAGATTACTTTTTGAAATTTGCAGCTCCCATATATCATAGAAGCATCTGCTTGCTTCAATCCTTGATCAATTTCCAAAGTGATTTTTTTTCTTCTTCAAATGCCAATGTTTTATGCCGGACCATCACTTTAACGCATAAGAAATGATTTGCAAGGACAATGTGATCAGTTCGAAGTGAATGGTATCTAATCTACGAAAGAAAAGTTCCAACAATAACCATTCTGTAAAAGAGGCACCTCCTAGTCCCCCTTTTTGAACAAGGTAGACAATGACCACTTGTAAAAACTTTCTGTCATATAGAAATGTCAATCCTATGCAGTAGACATACTTCTCCTATGTACTGATGTTCTCTCTGAATAGGCTTTCGTGAAAAAAACTCAAGAGACAAACTTTACGTTCCTATGTCGCGTCGATGGATTGAAGTTCCTATAGCGAGGTGATGGATTGAATTATAAAAGTAATAATGAATTAGCAGTGGAATAAATTGCAAAGAATTGATATTTTAAGGATTGGTTAATAGTCTTTAGTTTGTATTGTTACGGAACTTCGGGGTTCCTTTGCTGATTGTGCTTCTTCATCGACCAACAAACAACATAATTTGGCAAGAAGAATCCTAAATCTACCAATCAAATCCCCAATCAGAAGTGGAATTTCATTGGTCGGTGGCAAATTATTACGGAACTTCGGAGGGAGGGTTGCGATTTGTTAGTCCATGAAAAAACAATCAGTAGGCCTCAGTACCAAACGACGATTTTTATTAAATGCGAAGGACAAGAATACGTATACAACAAATATACAGCCGAGATTAACACACGCAGCAGCACAGTACAACAAACCGTAGCCCACAAGTAGTAATCGTTAGTAATAACAACAACGGCACACAAAGCGGCCAGACAAAATTCAGCAGGAGAAGGGAATCTTCTCCTTCGTAGCTACTCTGCGGTCTCTCCAAACGTCTGTAATTCTCCACTGTCTCCTCGCTTTAACTGTATCCAACTGCCGACAACCTATTACATAACTGGCTACCCCACACACGACTCGATGCTGCTTCTACAATAAACACCACGAACTCGGCACACAGCTCAATTCAGTAATCACTTCAGCTCCACTCCACGCTTGCGCTTCTCTAGACTGATCCAACTATTCGCCGTTGACTCTTTCCACGATTACGACTCGTTTCACGACTGACTTCGGCTTGAGACTGTCGGACAGTTTTAGTTCCCGGGAGGTGGGCAGAGTAGGTTCTGGAACAGTCAGGCATATCTCGCTTCCTACTGGCGCAATCAGTAAAATTCTGAAAGTTTCCAGTATTTTCTATTTTGTCGCCAAATGGTCGCCAAGCTCTGGGATCACTGACAGGCACCCGATCAGTATCCAACACAGCTGATCGTTAAATGGTCTTTTCAGCAATTAAATTAACCGTGTTGGGAAGTAACATTACAAATTTGTAACATTTTGTTGTACATTTCCTTATCAAGAAGTATCTGCACTTTCTACTCCTTGTCTTTTCCGACTCCTTTAATTCCCTTGTTACAAAAAGTTCAAAATATTGAATGAGTCAATGCCTGGACATGGAAGCAGATACCATTCTTTTATTACCTCGCATCAGGGATGATGGGGTGTCCTTTTCCAAGTAAAAGAGTTCATGCTATATGTAGAATTAGCCTTCTACAGAGAAAAAAAAATTATTGTTGTACGCAAGTGCAGCCAGAAAATAATTACCGCTGTATTCAATTTCAAAATACTTTTACTCAATAGGGATTTTGCTATTGGCAGGTTTAAATGTATTATAAAAGACAAGAACCAACTATATTTTATCTTCTGTATTTGTTATAACTTTGCTTTTGGCATTTTCTTTTGGATTATGTTTATTATTTTAGATTCTGAAAATACGAGCATGATTTCTATTGTTAGTATTTTGTAACTATGATAGCAACAAAATTATTTTGGTTTCGCTTTGAATTATTTCTGTTGTCTTGAATATTGTAAATTGTGTACATAATAAATATATGTGCTGTCAGTCATAGTTAAACGAGCCTGTCTTGTGTTGACTTTTGCATTAGAATCTTGCAATATGTATATTAAGATGGCTTGTAAAATCATATAAAATTTATTAATTGCTATAGACATAAATATTTATTTAAAAATAACATTTCCTGAGCTGAAGTTACTTAAGTAATTGGCATTTTTGTAACTATCATTTAAATTTATAGTTAAAATTTCTATTCTGGATTTATTAAATAAATTTTTTAAGAATCATTAAATCTTTGTATTTTCTTCCCGAATACGATGATGATTCCAAAAAATATTACAGAAGGTTTCGGCTTCGAAAGCGAAGGGTTTTAGGTTCGAGGCCCAATTCCACCGAAGAACTGTTGTGTAAGCTGGCCTGGTGCACACTAAATTCGTTGGAGTCAAACGTCCTCCCGCTGGTGTAGTGTGGAAGTTTGGAGAGGGAGGAACTAACTCAGGTATCGTCCTCGTCATCTGACAGCGATTCATAAGTACGAGGTCTGTCCCAAAACAACCCTAGTGTTACTTTAAAACGAGACGTTAATATAACTAAACTAAAGAAACCAAAAAATATTAATTTTCTTTTACCAAAAATTATGCAAAAATAGATGAACAAAATATGCTCGAAGTTAAAGAAAGCTTGTTTCAAAATCGCTTGTTTTATCAAGGAAGGGTAATAATAATTTTCTCTAAGGAGAAAAATATCGTATTTATGCATAAATTTTGGCTGATGTTAGTCTAAAGGTTGTGAAACTAATCTTTGAATTTAAATATTAAAAAAATTGAAGAATTTCATTAAAGCCAGGCCATACTAAATCTACACAACATGGAAAAAAATAAGTTATATCTTCATATCCTGAACATTAATAATGGGAAAAAAAAATCCAAAATGAAAATTTAGTAGCAATAAGGGAAACAGTTTTTCAATATCACATCAATAACATGTGAATGTGGTTAATGTTATTTACAAATATTTTAACCACATTTCACATTCCATGTTATTGATGTTATCACATCAATAACATGGAATGTGAAATGTGGTTAAAATATTTGTAAAAATTAATGAAAAATAAAAAAATGACATAGCAACAAAATTGGTATCATTGAATTTACGGTCTTTATGGAAAGTTATGATGGGAACACAAATATTTTGCTTAATTTTTAATTAATTAAAATTTCAAACAAATGTATCTCTCAAGTGCACATTTCCATTCTCCAAAGAATATATCTCTCTCGTTTGATGGCTCTAGATCAAATGTATATGGCCTGTAAACACTGTCAACACATGTACTCTCCATGTCCACCCAACTGTTTGAATAATCATAAAGATTATAGTCGCAGGGACATGGAGAGGTGTTATGTTATGTCAACACATGTATCTACTTCTACTCTACCTTGCACTTTATTATTTATTATTATCAACTTTATTATTAGTAGTGATAAAGTCAGATATTTACAAAAGTAAAAAATAATTTTCAGGGAGATAATTATCTTCTGCTTTGAGTTCTCACAATATATTTATTATCCATACTTGAACTATTAGAATTTATAATACGTAATATATTTTTCAAATTCTTTTGATCTGACAGTTTGCAGCATCTCTTTCAGACATACTAATTTTAAAAGAAACGTGATTCTTTGATATAATAAATAGTGATTAGTAAAAGTGATTAAAACTAAAATTAATATCAGAATTAATTTTATTCGTTGATAACGAATAATTTGCTGCATTTGTAAATTTGCAACAATATTACTTCAAATCACAAAAAAGACACTGAATCCTTCTCACTTTTTTAACCTTAAATTGAATCGCTAATTGTTTTCCATTGCTTGTTTTTAAGCTTTGATATAAAAAATATTATTTAATAATTTCTCAAGAAACCCGTTATTTCTCGAAATAACCAAGTTATATTCAAATCTCCGTCTCATTCATGGCATATGTTCACATGTGGCCAGATAGCCATTAATATCGCAGATCTAATGCAAAGTGCCAGAACACCAGCTTAGCAGAACTAATTATCAGTCACAATTACTGTAGCTTGCTATGCCGTATTACATGTTGGTGCAAAGTTATTTGAAATAATTAGTTATGTATATTTAATCGAAACTTGTATTATAATTAGTGGCGCTTAAATTTGATATGCCCATTTTTTGTACTTTGTGGCTTAATCGTACAATATTTGGTCTTTGGCAGATATTGAAGTTGTATCCTCCATTCCATTCTATGAGAGTATGGCAGTATCTGTGTCTATGTACTTATAATAGTAAAAACTCGGTTCACAGACCCATAAGATTAACATTTTGCTAATGTTGACATCTCTATAACCAGATCACTATCTTGACACACTATCAAAGGATCACTGATGAAACCCGAATTCAGTCTTTTTATTTTTTGACCACAAAGTCGGGATTTAGCGTTAGCAAGTCATTACAAAGTTAAAATCAAAGTTAAAGATCAAGAGGATTAATGTAGTCACAGTTCAGATCACAAAGCTATGCATTCCTTTGCCTCTGAGGTCCCTGCATCAGTAATGACATAAGGAGTGAGGAAACTATAGAAGTCCCCGCCTCCAGACATAGAGAGCAATATGGAGATAAAATATAAGTGCATTTATATTATATTTTTAAAGCCAAGTATAGCAAGGGAACAAAAGGGTGATACTTTGCTATGAATGCCCTTTACCCCTGCTAAACCACCAATGATAACTAAGGCGACAAAATGAATTACATTAGACTCCAAGTATCACTTTCAATCACAATTTATCTGTCCCGGCATGCCGTTGCTACTTAATCCTTGGTATACGACTGATAGCAACTAGAGGGATAAAAAAAATTATGCTCCAAATGCCACTTTCATCCATCATTTCACTGTCCCAGGATGCCAATGCTGTTTACCCGTAATAAAATATTGATAATGTCTAGGGAAACAAAAAATAATTATTATGATTGCCATTTTATTGTCCCGATATGTTTTTGCCATTTACCCTTTCTAAATCACTGATGACGACTAGGGGTTAAAAAAATCATCTTATCTTCATACCACTTCTTTGTTCTATTATAGAACACTGTCATTTATTCTTGCTGTATTACTGATGACGATTGGGGAAATATCATACTATACTCCAGGTGCCACTTACAATCGCTATTTCACTGTTCCAATATGGCATTGCCATTTACCCTTGCTAAACCACTAATGATGACTAGGGGTATAAAAAGAATTATATTAACCATATTAACCAGAAGTACGTACCATTTTGTATCTCCACTTCTCTGTCCCAGTATGTCGTTGCTACTTAATCCTCTACAACTGGGATAAAAACTAAAGGGATAAAAAAAATATTTAACTCCAAGTGCCACTTTCAATTACTATTTCATTGTACCAAGATGTAACTGCTGTTTAAAACCACTGATGATATCTAGGGTCATAATATATTGCGGGTGCCACTTACAATCGCCACGTCTCTGTCTCTATGTGCCATTGCCATTTACCCTTGCTAAACCACTAATAACGATTATTTTATACTGTAGATGCTACTTCTCTCTACTATTATACCATTTCTAGTTATCCTTGCTGTACTATTAATCAGGATCAGGAGAAAAAAATGCCACTTTCAATCGCCATTTCACTATCCTGGTAGGTATCTTGTAAAAGAGCGGAACCACCAGATGAAATCTTTCAAGAGTTGCAAGAAGGGTCATGTTTTGCTTTCGTACTTGACACATTTTGACAGGAGGGCAGTGAAAGGTGGGTGCTTTCTCCTGCTTTCGCTGAGCGTGTCCAGAAAGCAGGAAAACGGAAGCAGTGCAACCGTTCCGCTCCGCCGATGCGAAAATGGCACAAGACATAGCGAAAGGATTTGGCTCCAAATCCTTCTCTCATTCGGACACGATGGCTCCCTACATCCCACAGGTGGACGAACCAGCCTCCTTCACCGAAGGACCCCCGCCAGTGAGTACAAAAAAAATCTTGTTTTAATATTAACTTTTCTTCATGTTAAGTAACTGATGTTTTAAATTGTTGGAGATAGTTGTCTCTATTGGATTAAAATCATAGTTCCAATATTGGAAATCAATAATTAGTAATATATTTGTGTTCTTGCAATTTTTTTCAAATGTTAGTAGAAAAATAAGGGCTCAAACTGTCACAATTTTAAATCAAATTAACAGATGTTTAAATTGATTTTTGATTATCTAATATTCTGAGTAACAAAATGCTATAAAATATTTAAGCTGTACTACTTTTGATTGCTCTTTAGATGTAATACTTGTAAAACAACTCCAAATACTTTTCTTTATATTAGATTGCTTAAAATTTTTTTGAACTAAATATTATACAAACTTATGAAAAAAAAATCAAAAAATATTACAGCTCAAAATCTCTTCATCCTTAAAAGCCACATTAGAAAATTATTTTTTCAAAAAAAAAAATATCGACAAAAATATAAAAGCTTCATAAAGGTAGAAGAAAATTTCTTAAAATTTTTATTGGCCTACTTCCAAAAAAGGAAATTTATATTATTGGAATTTTTTCATCAGATGTTTGTTGATATGATGCTAAAAATAGATAAATTTAATGAATTCTATTGAAAGAACTTATTTAAAAATCGAAAAATATAAGATAAATTGGAATTCAATTAACTGATGTGTAGTAAATATAAAAAACTTCAGATCGAACTTCAATATCGATGCTGATGCTTCTAGATTGAATTTATTGTACTTGAAAACAGAGAATTACGAAAAGTCGATTTTTTAACATAATAAAGTGACAAAGAAAGAATACAGAAAAATCTTTTCAATAACAGGAAATATTTTTTTCCAATGAGACAATATTTTAGATTGCCGTTACTATTTCTTAAAAAAAATCATTATATTAATTAATCTTTTTTGTTATAATCTTCGCTCTTATCCGATTTTTTAAAGTTGATTTTTTAATATAATAGAAATATAAAGAAAAAATACAGAAAAATCTTTTCATTTACAGATTTTTTTTCCAATGGCACTTACTACTTTTAGATTTCTATTAATATACTCCAAAAAGAAATAATTAGATAAAATCTTTTTCTAGTTATAACTTCCGCTTCTATCCTATAATTATGTAGATAACGTAATAAAAATTTTTTAATTTAGACATTGAAATGTGAATTTACAGATCTGAATTTATTAATAAAATCTTCAATGCATTGTGAAAAGGCTATGAATGATTTATATTAATGTTAAATTTATTTTATATGTTTTAAATTTGTTGTTACTAAACAACTAAGAAAAGCGTTAAAACAACCTTTTAATTGCTATTTATGGGTTTCGATATTCTCATATTTCACTAGAGCACGTGATCAACCTTATGGATGAGATTACTTGTTCATCAAAAATATTCTCTGAGCGCTAGTTAAATTGTGTTGGATGTTATTATGATATGGTTGTTATGGGTGTTATGGATGATATGGATGCTATTATGATGCAAGAGCGAAAGATAACCCGTAGATGTGGTCTCCCAAAACTTTCTCGCATACTCTCCTCTAAACTTGTCATTTCTGAGAACGCGTTACATGGCACTGGCGTATAATAGCTACGAAATATTCAAATTTGGTCGGAACTTTGCACTTTTACTGAATATATCATGTGATCCTCTGCGAATTATTTGGTGATTAATCTCTAGCATGCGTTAATAATATCCAAAAATAGTATATGTGTTTTAGATGCGATTTTTTTCATTCGATTGAAACAAAAATTTGACACAAAACTGCACTTATAGTCACAAAATCTCATACCAAATTTGATATATTTTAGCTATTGCATTTTTGAATTATCGCGTTTACATATTTCTGAAAGTACAGACTGACTGACGGTCAACCCGTCTTTGGATTTGGCTTACAATTTTACATGCGTCTAAAATATAGATCTTAAATCTGTATACCGAATTTTATCCATCTAGCTCACTTCGTTTTGTAATTATTATGTTAATTTCTATTCGAATTACTGGACAGACGAACTTTTTTTGAAACAGAATTTTGCTTCAAATTTAATAGTAATCTGTAAATTTGGTGCAAAGACCGTATACCAAATTTCAATCATCTAGCTGAAAACGTTCTTGAGTTATTTTTGTCACAGACAAATAGACATTTTCCAAAAATGTGTTTTTCGAAATCAAGGAGGTCTAAAAGGTGAAGATTCCTCAAAATTTCGAGTTCGAATTTTTTTTTGACGATTACTAGATATAACTTTATACTACGTATACGAGAATGTAAAAAGTAGGAGATAATCATTGATTTGACAGTTCGTTAAGTGTCTTTACAACCCAATCTTTCCTCCTACAAATTAATTAAAAATAAATAAATAAAGTAATATTGTAAAATTTTAAATAATATTTTTATTTTTATACAATCATTCTTTTTGCCTTTCTCTTTTCACTTTATGCAATTTTTTCTCTTGTTAGTAATCTTATTTTCTCGCCTGACTGATTTGTGTGTGAAAGAAAATGTTATCGAGCAATCTGTCAACGCCTTGTTTTTTTCCTTCTCGTCTTGTACAGGAAAGAAATTGAAAAAATCATCACAAATTATATAATTTCGTCTCAACTCTGAGTACATAATTATCTTCTGAGAGATTGTATCACCTTTCAACTGGAATGATTATTTTCCGTTAATCCTCTGATTTTGTTTTCATTGCTTCAATAAATCATTCTAATGTAAGAAGTATGAATGTGTTTTCTGCAACAACCAAAATTTCAAGCGTTCTAATTCCTGATGGTGATTTTTTTTTACTTTCTCATATACGTAGTATAGAGAAAGTATAGTGATAGCCAAAAAATTCGAACCCCAGATTTTGAAGAATCTCTACGCTTTAGATCTCCCTGATTTCGAAAAACACATTTTTGTAAAATATCCATCTGTCTATCTATCTGTCTGTGAAAAAGATAATTTTAGAAAAACGCTTTGAGCTAGACGGATGAAATTTGGTGTGTATGGTCATTACATCAAATTTGCAGATTTCTTTCAAATTTTGGGTAAACTCCATTCAGAGGCTGTCCATCTATCCGGCTGTTCGAATAGAAGTTAACACGATAACTACAAAATGAAGAGAGCTGGATAGATAAAATTCGGTACGAAGAATTAACATCTATAGTGAAGACAGCTGTCAAATGTTGAGCCAAATTTAATAAGGGGTTGACAGTCTGTCAGCCTGTACTTTCAGAAATATGTAAACGCGATAACTCAAAAACGGAATGACATAAATATATCGAATTTGGTATGAGATTTTGTGACTACAAGTGCAGTTTTGAATCAAATTTTTGTTTCAATCGGTTGAGAAAAACATGTCTGAAACACAAATTCGATTTTCGGGTACTAGTATTCGTATGCTAGGGGCAATCGCTAAAACACTTTCTAAGGATCACATGATAGATTCAGCAAAGATCTTAAATTTATGTCGAAGGTTAATATTTCATAATAATTACATGCCAATGCCATGCGGGGGATAATATCTTTATTAGAGTGTATGCGAGAAAGTTTGAGGAGACCACTCGCACTGGTTTCTGAAAGAATTTCAGGCAATTTGAATTTCATATGTATAAACAAAATATAGCCTGAAATGAATATGAACTCAGAGCATCTTCCACAGATTAGGGAATTTGAAAATTTATTAACATCATAAAAAATATTTTCCGTGGAATCTTTCTTTATCCTCTATAATGTTATCATTTTGCAACTCATTTCTCCCATTTTCAAGAGTTTTTTTAAAAAATCGAAATAATATTAATTGTCATAAGACTTTCATAATAAACCATATGGAGTATCCCCCCCTCTAAATTTCCTATAATACTCCCTGATGAAGGTATTATCACACCATCCCATGCCTTTAATAAAAATATGGACTCTGAACAAAGCCGTGAACGCTACGAATGTTCAGTATTATTATTTACAGAGAACCGTACATGAGCGGTTTTTGCTTTGTAGTTAAATAAAGAAAACCGAGTAATTTCAATAGAGAATTACAATTTTAGTGACAAGATCACATGCCAAATTTCATTTATCTAAAAATCATATTATTTTTGAATTATGGCGTTCACATGCATGGGAAGGAGCAAATCGACAAATGATTAACTCCTTGATTTGGTTCACATATTGGTACGAATCTACAAGTTAAATATTAAAACTGTGCATCAAATATCATATATCTAGCTCTTGACGTTTTGTAGTTATTGTGTTAATTTGGATTCTAGATTTGATAGAAATCTACAAATTTGATGTAGAGATTACAAACCAAATTTCATCCGTCTATATCATAGCATTTTTTAATTATCGCATCCACAGATATTCAAACATAATTACAAAAATCTGTTTTTCGGATGCAGAGTTCAGTTTATTTCAGCTATCCCATTTTAAAGCAATATTACGGCTATTTTAAGACGGACCTCATAATTTTGTCAGATGATGATAATGACGCTTGAGCTGGCACGTCTTCTCCAAATTTCCGAACCACACCAACGAGAGGATGTTTGCCTCTACGGTTTTAACGTACACCAGAACCGTTACACGACTGTTCTTTGGTGAATTAGATCTCGAGTCTGAAACCCTCCTTTTTCGAAGCCGACATCTTGCCACCAGGCCACCGTGGACGCTCCAAATTCAGAAAGTCCTAAAATAGGGAAATTCTTTAAAATCTCGAGTTCGAATTCATTGACAATTACAATTTTTTCTCTTTGGGACAAGGGAACGGCCAATTTTGCCTAATTTTGAATTCAAATATGGTGAAAAAAAATTTCTTCGAGCTCCAAAATATATATGTGGCAAGGTTAGTAACTCTAAATAAATGGTTTAGTATGTCAAAAAGCACACACACCTTTATACTTTTATTATTAGTAGATATATAGATTATTATTTCATTTTATTGGTAAAATACATTTATATCAGTAATTTATATTTATCGCCAGGCATCAATTTAATGGAGACCTTTTTATATTGCACATAACGTATCATAAAGGTCTACTTTAACACTTTTTTTTTTCCATTATTAAGGAAGTGCATAGTTAGATCTTTTAGGTTAGTCCCACAGCTTCATAAATGGGCATTTTTTAGATCTTTAAATAATTATACGTACCTACTTTTCAAGGCCTTGATATTTATTTAACGTAAAAGTTGGGCTAAATCCAGATTAGGACTGTACATCTTTTATGTCATCCAAGAGAAGGAAAGAAACGCTCGAAAAAATATTCTATAAATAAAAAGAGCTGTAAGAATCTTTTCTTTGACTTTGAAGCATAACGTGAGTAAAAAGGTCAAATAAGTCAAATCATTCGTTAAAAATGCTCCTTTTTTTTGTC